>CM039135.1:34122521-34149347 GCA_022036555.1 Microstegium vimineum
CACTGTCATCCTCTCATCCAGATCCTGTTGTCTGCTTGATGAAGGCCTAGGTGACATGAGTCCCATTTGTGAATAGACGGGGTCTTTTCCCTCCATGGGAAATCATATGTATTTTTTTTGTCTTCTTGTCCAAGATCTTATCAAGCGACCCGACATACCCCGGTGGCACTGGCTTCCCATGAAGGGTTTATCTCCTCTAGGAAAGTTTGTCCACCGCCACCTTTCTTGGGTCCACTACTGCATGTAAAACCCGACTTTCACGGGGTTTTGATGTCGTCCCCCGGGAAAAGGGATTTTGGCCTCTTCGTCGTAGGTTTGGGGGTTGGCCTAGCTACTACGGCCCTTCCGGGGCCTATGCTATTAAAACCCGGGGGTTGCTGCGGCCCTTGAATCGAACACATGGTTTGCATTGCGCTCCCCACTTGACAACTATCCGTTTTCCCCTGCCCTTTCTAGTCCTCTCGCATCCTTGGAACTCCTTTTCTCTTAGGTTTAGCCCTCACCCCCCCTATAGGAACGGATTCACCTTCAAATGCTTTCTCCAAAGGAATTCCCCCGGCCCTCTAGGCGCCCGGGGGGGCCCTTGGTTTTCCAATGCTTGCGTGAGCACGAAATTTTCTCTATCAGACTTGCGGGCCCTGAAAGGTCCTAGATGGCTAGAGGGCAGGTGAATAGCCTAATAAAAAATCTACAAATCACTAGAGCAAATGGTTAGACAACACTAAAGCGAAGCTTTTTTCTCTATCTCATTTGGGGTGCAAAGCCACCTATCCAATGCAAAATCTAGTTAGCTAAGTGCCTAAAAAAACAATAGCAAGAACCTAAGGCACTTAACTTGAGCTAGCAAGAACAATTAACAAGCTAAGCTACAAGCTAACTAAGCAAGCTATGAACAAGGTAAATACAAGAGAGGAGGTGATTGATATACCGATGCCTTGTGATGTATGGATGTCAATAGGATGAACCAATCACAATGAATACCAAAGAGTAGCCGGAGACAAGATGACAATCGATTTTTCTCCTGAGGTTCACTTGGTTTGCCACCCAAACTAGTCCCGTTGTGTCGACTACTCAAATGGTGTTTCGGTGGCTAATTGGCAATTCACAAGCCAAGCCCACTACCTGAGCGCCACAAGAAACCACCAAATGAGAGTAACTCAATGACACTAGCAATCCACTAGAGTTACCCTTTGGCTCTCCCGCCGAGGTGGGTACAAGCCCTCTCACAATCACCGAAGTCGGCCGCAAACAATCACCAATTGCGTCGAAGCTTTCCACAATCCTCAAGTCATCTAGGTGTTGGCAAACACCAAGAATAACAAGAAACCACGCGGCGATGATGATGACCAAGTGCCACTAAGATGAAATGCAAAGATCAAAGCACTTGGATCACTCAAACTCTCACCAGTATGCAACAAGAGTGAAGAGAGTGAGTTGGGGGCTACCTCAAGCAAGCACAAGTATGTCAAATGAATGAGAGGTGCAAGAGAGAGCCCTAGGAGCCGGCCACAACACTTATATAGCAACCCCAAACCAACTAGCCATTTTGCTCCTCTTCCACGCTTTTCTGTAGGCATCCGGACGCAGTTTGATAGGGGGTCCAGACCAACGCGTATGCGTCCGGACCCTCCTCTGTTTGAATCCAGCCGTTTGGTGCCTTCTCTGCTGCTGACTGCGTGCCTCTGGACGCATGCAATAGTGTACGAATTCGGGCCATTGCCTTGCGTCCAGACCCTCTGCAGAGCCAGTCCAGAGAGCTCCCTAAGTCCGGACACGCGTCCGGTGTCCTTGGTCCGGACACAACCTTGCGTCCGGATAAATACTCCAGTGAGGTCCAGAGAGCTCCAACCTCCGGACGCTTCGTCCGAAGGCTTGCGTCCGGACCAACAATAGCGTCCGAACCTCCTGTCCAGAGAGGCCGAGGCTAGGGTATGCAACCGAACGCATGTCCATTGGTCCGGATGGCCACTCACTTGCGTCCGGACCCTGCGTCCGGAGCCCTTCTGGGTTCCAAACTGAGCCTCCTCTTCTTCTCCATGCTTCCATGTGCTAACACCAAGTGTTCCAACCACTTAAGCCCTGTGTTAGTCTTTTACAATATAGTTCATGGATTTTACTTTAGTTCTTTGTGTCACTTAGGTTCATTTTAGATATGCAATGCAAATGACCTAGTGGCACATGATAACCGCAATCAAAACAAGTTTTCCCTTCTTAATAGTATGGCTATCTATCCTAAAGGTGATCACACTCTCTATAGTGTCTTGATCACTAAACCAAAAATGGCCCTATGATTATACCTTTGCCTTGAGCCCATTTTTGTTTTTCTCTTTCTCCTTTTCATTAGTCCATGGAGCACTTGATTCACCATGATCATCCATCTAGCTCCATGTACCAAGGTGAACCACCCTATCTTGATCATACACTTAGTACAAGGGTTAGTCCATAGGTTTCATCAATTAACCAAAACCAAACAAGGTCTTTCAATCTCCCCCTTTTTGGTAATTGATGACAACCTTTCACAAATGAATATATATGATGAAAATTTTCACTTTGGTAGTATTAGCTCCCCCTACATATGTGATATATGAGTTTGGTTCATTTTGATCACATATGCATGAATAAGAATTGTGGGAGAGTAAATGCTACCAAATGATGCTAAGGTGTGTAGGATGGACCTTTGAAGTGTGATATCAATCGGAGTGCAATATAAACCATCCTTAGCACCATGAATGCCTAGAAACCACTTGACAAGCAACTTGGAAACACTTTGAGAGAACTAGATACCACATGAACATAGAGAGATCTAATCATACTAGTTCTTCAAGCACCAAGACAATTTAAGTTTCTAGCAATCACCACACAAGCATATCATGAAAATAAGTACATATGAAAGCAAGCATTTATGAATGCACAAAGATATGCAACAACTTTATTCATAGGCTTGCTCCCCCTACTTGTGTGCTTTCATTTTCAAATTTTCAAAATTAATTTTTCTTTGTCTTACTACTTACTCTTACTAACTTCTCCCCTTTGTCATCTATTATCACAAAAGATGTGCTCGAAGGTTTGATTATTGGAGAGAAGTGTTAGTTGTGGTTCAATCTAGATTACTTGCCCCAAGCTATTTAACTCGGTTTAAACCATAGACAAGCTTGTTCACACATCCTAGAATGGTTATCTTGCCCATATTGAACTAAACATTTGAAGTTCATGATCTAGATCAAACTCTAGGATTGCAAGCCCACAAATATGTCATATGCTACCACTAGATCAAGTCAAGCATAGAAGCATAGAAGTCAAGTCATTTGATTTCCATGAATGAGCCTAATGAGTTAATGTCTAAATGCACTAACAAGTCCTAATAGGAATGAATGACATGTCAATCAACTTGTACATTGCATAGCTCGAAGGAGAGGCATGTCATATATGGGGGTGCATCAACACATATTTGAGAAGTCAAGAATGTTCAATTCATTCCTAAGTTTGCAAAACCTCTTCTCATCTAGGTGGCTTAGTGAATATGTCGGCAAGTTGATCATTGGTGCCAACACTTGTGATCTTGATATCACCCTTTTGTTGATGGTCCCTTATGAAGTGGTGCCTTATGTCAATGTGCTTGGTTCTTAAATGTTGAACCGGATTGTTGGTTAGCTTCACCGCACTTTCATTGTCACATAGCAATGGCACTTGCTTGAAATTGATTCCATAGTCATTCAAAGTTGCTTTCATCCAAAGCAATTGAGCACAACAACTACCCGCACTTATGTATTCGGCTTCGGCGGTAGAGAGTGCAACACTATTTTGCTTCTTTGATGACCAAGATACAAGTGACATGCCTAGCATTTGACATGTGCCCGATGTGCTCTTTCTATCAATCTTGCATCGCTCATAGTCGGAGTCCGAATATCCAATTAGCTCAAAGTTAGACCCCTTGGGATACCAAAATCCAACATCTTGTGTATGCTTCAAGTACCTCAATGTCCTCTTAGTAGCCTTCAAGTGACTTTCTCTTGGAGAGGCTTGGAATCTTGCACACATGCATACACTAAATATCACATCCGACCTAGAAGCGGTCACATAGAGTAGGCTTCCAATCATAGACTGATACAACTTTGGATCCACCATATTGCCACTAGCATCACTATCCAAGTGTCCATTAGTTCCCATTGGAGTGCTAATGCCTTTAGAATCTTCTAAGCCGAACTTCTTCATCATATCCTTGATGTACTTGCCTTGACTCACAAAGGTGTCATTCTTCAATTGCTTGACTTGAAGACCAAGGAAGTAGCTAAGTTCACAAATCATTGACATTTCAAGCTCATTTGCCATCATCTTGCCAAATTCTTCACAAAATTCTTCATTGGTTGAACCGAATATGATGTCATCCACATATATTTGAAGCCCAAATAGATCTTTGCCAAGCTTCTTGGTGAAAAGAGTAGTATCAACCTTCCCCATAATGAACCCTTTAGATAGAAGGAAGTCTATCAATCTTTCATACCATGCTCTAGGTGCTTGCTTCAAGCCATACAAAGCTTTCCTCAACTTGTACACATGGTTGGGCTTCTTGTCATCTTCAAAACCGGGAGGTTGCTGAACATATACTAGCTCATTGATGTATCCATTCAAGAAAGCACTCTTCACATCCATTTGGTATAGCTTGATGTTGTGTGCACATGCATAGGCCAATAGAATTCTAATTGCCTCTAATCTTGCAACCGGTGCATAAGTTTCTCCAAAGTCAAGACCCTCAACTTGAGTGTATCTTTGAGCTACCAATCTTGCTTTGTTCCTCACAACTATACCATCTTGGTCTTGCTTGTTTCTAAATACCCATCTTGTACCAATCACATTGTAGTTCTTAGGTCTTTCAACTAGTTCCCAAACTTGGTTCCTAGTGAAATTGTTGAGCTCTTCATGAATAGCATTGACCCAATCAACATCTTGTAGGGCTTCATCAATCTTTGTTGGCTCTATGGATGATACAAAGGAGTAGTGCTCACAAAAGGATGCCAATCTTGATCTTGTTTGAACACCACTTGTAATGTCACCAACTATTTGATCAATGGGGTGATCTCTTGCAATGTTGGTCGGTTGGAGGATAGAGACTTGATTGCTTGATCTTGGTTGAGATGAACTAGCAACTTGTTGATCTTGCACTTGAGAGGTATTAGCTTGCATTTGAGGTGAGGTGAGCACTTGATTTTTATCATCTTCAATGGCAATCACTTGTCTTGGCCGAATATCACCAATATCCATGCTCTTCATAGCATTTGCCAATTGAGGACGACTCACATCTTCTAGATTCTCATTCTCAACTTGTGAGCCATTGGTTTCATCAAATTCAACATTATGAACCTGTTCAAGTATATCACTAGCCGAATTCCACACTCTATAGGCTTTGCTTGTGGTTGAGTACCCAAGTAAGAACCCTTAATCACATTTCTTGTCAAACTTTCCAAGTATTGTGCCTTTATTCAAGATGTAGCATTTGCACCCAAAGACTCTAAAGTATGCAATGTTGGGCTTTCTTCCATTCAATAGTTCATATGGAGTCTTCTCCATCAATGGATGACAATACAACCGATTGCTAGAGTAGCAAGCGGTGTTGATAGCTTTGGCCCAAAAGGATTGACTCACATTGTACTCACTAAGCATAGACCTTGCCATATCAATCAATGTTCTATTCTTCCTCTCAACAAGGCCATTTGATTGTGGAGTGTACTTGGCCGAGAGTTGATGCTTGATTCCAAGCTCATCACATAGCTCTTCAACTCTTGTATTCTTGAATTCACTTCCATTGTCACTTCTCACTTTCTTGATGGTTTTTTCAAACTCATTGTGACATCTCTTGACAAAAGATTTGAAGGTTGCAAATGTATCACTCTTGTCATTGAGAAAGAATACCCAAGTATATCTTGTAAGATCATCCACTATGACAAATCCATACTTGTTCCCTCCAATACTTGTATAAGTTGTTGTTGCAAATAAATCCATGTGTAATAACTCAAATGCTCTACTAGTGCTCATCATGCCCTTCTTTGGATGGGTGTTACCAACTTGTTTGCCGGCTTGACAAGGGCTACAAAGTTTGTCCTTCTCAAACACAACATCCTTCAAGCCTCTTACTAAGTCATGTTTGATCAATCTATTCAATTGCTTCATTCCAACATGACCAAGCCTTCTATGCCATAACCAACCCATACTTGATTTAGTGAGCAAGTAAGTTGACAATTGAGCTTTACTAGCATTAAAATCAACTAGGTAGAGGTTCTTATATCTAAAGCCTTTGAAGATCAAGCTTGAACCATCTACACTAATGATCTCAACATCATCTACTCTAAATATGCATTTGAATCCAAGATCACACAATTGAGCTACCGATAGCAAATTGAAGTTCAAGCTCTCAACTAGCAAGACATTTGATATGCTCAAGTCATTGGATATTGCAATCTTACCAAGACCCTTGCCCTTGCCCTTGCCATTATCACCAAATGTAATACTATCAATGTCATCATTGGTGTTGGAGTTGATTAATTTGAACATTCTAGAATCCCCGGTCATGTGTTGAGTGCACCCACTATCAAGCACCCAATGCCTTCCTCCGGCTTTGTAATTGACCTACAAAACAAATTAGTTTCTTTTTGGTACCCATACTTGTTTGGGTCCTCCAAAGTTAGTGACCAAGGATTTTGGCACCCAAATAGCCTTCTTCTTTGGGCCAACTATGGATGTGCCAACATACTTAGCCATGATACCTTTAGCACTTTTGGTAAGCATATAACAAGAATCAAATTGCATAGAGGTAGCTTTAGAAAACTTGGTTTGGCTCATGTTAAGTTTTCAATATTGGTCTACATGTCCTACTTGCTTGCATTTGGTGCAAAACCGACCATTGCTCCTCACAAAGCTAGGCTTAGGAGTTACAAAGGCCGACTTGCCCTTCTTGGGGTATAACCCAAACCCTCTTTGTAATGAGAGAATCTTTGGCTACCCAAGCACTTTAGCAAGCGGGCATCTCCACCATATGCCTTACCCAAAGCATGAGTGAGTTCATTAACATCATTTTTCAATTTTTCATTTTCAATCACTAGTGTAGCATCATCCTTTGAGCTATCACTAGTTGATGTGCAAGTGGAGGTGCTACATTGTGTTTCAGTTGGGGCAACAATGATAGGAGTGAAAAATGATTCATCTAGAATATCACAAGTTACTCCAACATTGCATGATGCAACAACCTTATCCTTGCTTTGATCAAGGAGAGAGGAGGGAGCCTTTTCAAGCTTGTAGTGAGTCCTCTCAAGCTTCTCATGGGCTTCCATTAGCCTCTCATGAGAGCCATTGATTTCATCAAAGGATTGTTCAAGAGCCTTGAGCTTCTTGTTCAATTCTTTGCACTCCTTTCTCTTTTTCTCAAAGCACTCATAAGTTTGCTTCATCATATCAACTAGTTCTTCCTTGGAGTACTCCTCATCATCATCACTATCACTATCATCATGAGATTGTACCTTAGTTGTGTTAGCCATGAAGCATGATGGAGTGTCGAAGATGGATGGCTTGTTGTTGATAGCAATGCTTGCCAACACCTTCTTCTTGGACTTCTTCCTTTCATCATCACTAGAGTCATCATTGGAAGAGTCACTATAATCCCAAGTCCCCACATAGGATTCACCCTTCTTCTTCTTGGTGAAAGATAGCTTCTTCTCCTTCTTGTCATGCTTGCTCTTCTTCTTCTCATCATCATCACTATGATTGGGACAATCCGCAATCATGTGACCGGTGCTCTTGCACTTGTAGCATCTCTTCTCATATTCTTTGCCCTTGAAGTTGTCTCTTCTCTTTCTAGAACCATAGCCCTTCTTTTTCATGAACTTGCCAAACTTGCGCACAAAGAGGGCCATCATCTCATCATCATCATCATCACTAGCTTCTTCATCATCACTTGACTCTTGCTTCTTTGCTTTGCCCTTGCTCTTGGATGAAGAAGCCTTGAATGCTAAGCTCTTCTTTTCTTTTTTTTCTTCCTTGACCTCTTCTTCTTCACTTTCCTCATTGTATTGCTCTTCGGTCATGATCTCACCAAGTACTTCATTGGGAGTAATTTTGTCCAAACCATCTCTCCTAATTATTTGCCTCAAAGTTTTGTATTTCTTAGGCAAACAACCAAGAAAGCGGTTTGAGAAGTCTTCATATTTGACCTTCTCACCCAAGCTATTGAGATCATTGATGATCACTTGGAGCCTATGGAACATTTCCGGGATGGACTCATCATCCTTCATCTTGAAGTGAGATAGCTTGTCCTTGAGCATGTATAGCTTGGAATTCTTTAATGTTGAAGTGCCCTCATATGTATCTTCTAATCTCTTCCACACTTCACTTGATTTTTCTATATCGTTGATTTGTTCAAACACCTTGGAGTCAATGCCATTGTAGATGACATTGAGTTCCATGGTGTTGCATTGCCGGTTCTCTTTCTCTTTAGGTGTGGGAGCGGCTTCATCAAGAATGACAAAGTCATGTTCGGTCACACTCCACACCTTCTCATGTATTGAGCCTAGATGCATCTTCATCTTCCTCTTCCAATAATCAAATGAGGTGCCATCAAACATTGGCGGTTTTCTCCCCACATGGTTGAATGATATTTGAGCCATCACTAACACTGAAGGTTGTTAAGCCTTGATAATAGCGGTGACTACGGCTTTGATACCACTTGAAAGGTCCTAGATGGCTAGAGGGGGGGTGAATAGCCTAATAAAAAATCTACAAATCACTAGAGCAAATGGTTAGACAACACTAAAGCGAAGCTTTTTTCTCTAGCTCTATTTGGGGTGCAAAGCCACCTATCCAATGCAATTCTAGTTAGCTAAGTGCCTAACAAACAATAGCAAGAACCTAAGGCACTTAACTTGAGCTAGCAAGAACAATTAACAAGCTAAGCTAACAAGCTAACTAAGCAAGCTATGAACAAGGTAAATACAAGAGAGGAGGTGATTGATATACCGATGCCTTGTGATGTATGGATGTCAATAGGATGAACCAATCACAATGAATACCAAAGAGTAGCCGGGAGACAAGATGACAATCGATTTTTTTCCTGAGGTTCACTTGATTGCCACCAAGCTAGTCCCCGTTGTGTCGACTACTCAAATGGTGTTTCGGTGGCTAATTGGCAATTCACAAGCCAAGTCCACTACCTGGGCACCACAAGAAACCACCCAAATGAGAGTAACTCAATGACACTAGCAATCCACTAGAGTTACCCTTTGGCTCTCCGCCGAGGTGGGTAGAAGCCCTCTCACAATCACCGAAGTCGGCCGCAAACAATCACCAATTGCGTCGAAGCTTCTCCACAATCCTCAAGTCGTCTAGGTGTTGGCAAACACCAAGAATAACAAGAAACCACACGGCGATGATGATGACCAAGTGCCACTAAGATGCAATGCAAAGATCAAAGCACTTGGATCACTCAAACTCTCACCAGTATGCAACAAGAGTGAAGAGAGTGAGTCTGGGGCTACCTCAAGCAAGCACAAGTATGTCAAATGAATGAGAGGTGCAAGAGAGAGCCCTAGGAGCCGGCCACAACACTTATATAGCAACCCCAAACCAACTAGCCATTTTGCTCCTCTTCCACGCTTTTCTGTAGGCATCCGGACGCAGTTTGATAGGGGGTCCGGACCAACGCGTATGCGTCCGGACCCTCCTCTGTTTGAATCCAGCCGTTTGTCACCTTCTCTGCTGCTGACTGCGTGCCTCCGGACGCACGCAATAGTGTAGGAATCCGGACCATCGCCTTGCGTCCGAACCCTCTGCAGAGCCAGTCCAGAGAGCTCCCTGAGTCCGTACACGCGCCCGGTGTCCTTGGTACGGACACAACCTTGCGTCCGGATAAATACTCTAGTGAGGTCCAGAGAGCTCCAACCTCTGGACGCTGCGTCCGGAGGCTTGCGGCCGGACCAACAATAGCGTCTGGACCTCCTGTCCAGAGAGGCCGAGGCTAGGGTATGCAACCGGATGCATGTCCATTGGTCCAGACTGCCACTCACTTGCGTCCGGACCCTGCGTCTGGAGCCCTTCTGGGTTCCAAGCTGAGCCTCCTCTTTTTCTCCATGCGTTCATGTGCTAACACGAAGTGTTCCAACCACTTAAGCCATCTGTTAGTCTTTTAGAATATAATTCATGGATTTTACTTTAGTTCTTTGTGTCACTTAGGTTCATTTTAGATATGCAATGCAAATGACCTAGTGGCACATGATAACTGCAATCGAAACAAGTTTTCCCTTCTTAATAGTACGGCTATCTATTCTAAAGGTGATCACACTCTCTATAGTGTCTTGATCACTAAACCAAAAATGTCCCTATGATTATACATTTGCCTTGAGCCCATTTTTGTTTTTCTCTTTCTCCTTTTCTTTAGTCCATGGAGCACTTGATTCACCATGATCATCCATCTAGCTCCATGTACCAAGGTGAACCACCCTATCTTGATCATACACTTAGTACAAGGGTTAGTCCATAGGTTTCATCAATTAACCAAAACCAAACAAGGTCTTTCAATCTCCCCCTTTTTGGTAATTGATGACAACCTTTCACAAATGAATATATATGATGAAAATTTTCACTTTGGTAGTATTAGCTCCCCTACATATGTGATATATGAGTTTGGTTCATTTTGATCACATATGCATGAATAAGAATTGTGGGAGAGTAAATGCTACCAAATGATGCTAAGTTGTGTAGGATGGACCTTTGAAGCGTGATACTAATCGGAGTGCAATATAAACCATCCTTAGCACCATGAATGCCTAGAAACCACTTGACAAGAAACTTGGAAACACTTTGAGAGAACTAGATACCACATGAACATAGAGAGATCTAATCATACTAGTTCTTCAAGCACCAAGACAATTTAAGTTTCTAGCAATCACCACACAAGCATATCATGAAAATAAGTACATATGAAATACCCTCTGAGCTTGTTCCAAACTAGTTCCTTCTCAACTTCTGGAACCCTCCACGGGTCTTGCTCACTTCCATTCCACTTCCTATATTTGATCGGGATGAAGTCCCTAACAAGTGCCCCGATGCTACTCTTGTATGGGCCCAATGCTTTAAGTGGCTCCACCGGCTCCCCTAGTTGATCGAACTGAGAGATGTGCCAGTGTCTAGTTGTCTGAGGGAGCTTTGTTGCACCACGCTTAGTCCTTCTGGAACTCTCACCAGTACTGTGACCTTCCGGTGGAACCTGCTTCAAAATTTATAAATACGTCCCCATCAAACTTTTCTGTCTATATCTACCGTGTTTTTAGGTATGACCTAAGTTATTACCTCATCTCCTTGGCCATCTTCTAGGTTTAGCATATGGCTAGGGCTCCAAGGTCTTTGATCCCTTTGCTGGTTGTCATCGGATCCTTGGTCACATTCAGCATCGCCACCACTAGTTGGCTCCACCAGCACTTCGGTCGCAGGGTGATAGGTGGTGAATCGGCGCTTAATTATCATGTTTCTGGACATGAATTTCGATTATATAGATAAGTATATAGACAAGTCATGCATATATCTTTCTCTATACAAGCAAAAGTGTATCATATATACAAGCATAAGTGAATCATATATACAAGCACAGGATGACATATATCTTTCTCTATCTATAAAAATCAATATATAGCATATGATGACATATATCTCTCTTTCTATCTCTATCTATCTAATCTATAATCTCTCTCTAACTCTCTAATGTTGAAAAACTCCAAACATAGAAGTTGCATAATTTTTAATTCTCTACAACTTTTTCTGAAGAAGCATATTCAATTTCTTTCTAGTTTTTGAACTCCATTTTGAATTTGAATAAGGGTTTAAAATTCAATTACCCCCTTTGTAATTACTCCAAAAATTTGAATAGAAGTTGAAAATCTTCCAACATAACTTTTGCTAGTTTTGAGGAGCTCTACATTAATGCTTATACACTCAAGGTCTAATTCTTTATAGTTTTTGAATTCCTTTTGACATGGCGTACATCAATCAACAATGTGGTGTAACTCATCAATCTCTACAACTCCATATGATCTCAAATTCGATGCAAATTACTAAAACAACATTTCATTAAGGATTACATAGTTTATGATACTCTAACAATTCACGGTGCAGGCACGATGATGGCCTCAGCGTGATCACTCCGGAGGTAAGCAGGTTCGTCACCCTCTTCAAGGACATGTAGGGTAACGTCCGCCCCAAAAGGATCCATTTCTTCATAACCTTTGTACCCTTCTTCGTCTGTCACTCTGTCAACACCGACAATCTTCCTTTTGCCTTGCATTACTACATGTCGTCTTCCATTTGTATTGTTATCCCTTGCATAGAAGATTTGCAAAACATCCTTTGCAAGGACGAAGGGGTCATCTCTGTATGCGGTCTTGGATAGATCAACGATAGTGAACCCATCCTTGTCAGTGTTGATTTCATTCAGCCGGACCCATAGACAATGGAAAAGGGCAACTTTCAACTGATGTCCATAGTATAGCTCCCATATCTCATCTATGAAACCATAGTATGTTGCCACCACCGTGTCGTACTCATCGTGGGCGTCGAAACGAACACCACTATTTTAGTTGGTGCTCTTTCCGTCCTGTTTTTTTGTGTAAAATGTAAAACCTTTTATTTGATATCCTTGGTACATCATTAGCGTAGTTGAAGGTCCGGGGGCTAAGAGATCTAGCTGACATCCCGTCACCATTCCTAGCCTTTGGCGTCAAAACCAGTCACCGAATTCCTCCTTATGTTTTTTCTCAAGCCAAGCCTGTGACCTACCGATGTGCTTATTTTGCAGTAACTACTTGTGCTCATCAATGTATGTCATCACACCACGGGCCTGCTGGAGAACAGCTAAGTGTGCTTTTCTGAAGGAGACCACTTTGTCTATTTTGACAGCTTTCTCACCTATTGTTCCTTTGCCCCCTAGTCTTCCAACATGATGAGATACTGGAACTCCGACCCGCTTGATGTCCAGATAATATGTGGAGAACTAAATAGCCTCCCCTGTTGACCATCCTTCTACCATGCTCCCTTCTGGTCTGAATTTATTCCTAACATACCGCCTAAAAACTTTCATCAGCCTCTCGAAAGGAAACATCTCGTGTAGGTACATTGGGCCAAGGGCTTTTATTTGATCCACAAGATGAACAAGTAGATGCACTGAAATGTCAAAGTAAGTCGGTGGAAAATGCATCTCAATCCTGCATATAATCTCGGCTATCTCCTGCTTCAGGTGGTCTAGCCTGCCCACTTCAATGACCTTTTCAGAGATCGCGTTGAAGAACGAACACAACTTTATGATTGGAGCGCGGACCTTGTCAGGGAGGATACCTCGCAGGGCAACTGGGAGCAGCTGAGTCATTATGACATGATAGTCATGGGCCTTCATACAACCATAGTTAAACTTAACTTCTCTCATGTTAACTAACTTCTTCGGATTCCCACAGTAGCCACTCGGTACTTTGAGATCATTGAAGAAAGAAATAAGCATTTCTTTTTCCTCCTTTTTCAGTGTCCATGATGCCACCAGAAGTTTCAAGTGGCCATTCTCAAGAGTTATTGGGTGCAACTCCTTCCTGAGGCCCAGGTGTTGCATGTCCAAGCGTGTCGCGAGAGAATCCTTGCTTGTTCCCCCGGTGTTCATCAACGTGTTAAGTGTGTTACCACACACATTTTTAGTTATGTGCATTGGATCAAGACAGTGACGTACACTCAAAAGTGACCAATAAGGTAGTTTCCAGAAGATTGATTTTTTCTTCCAGATACTATCGGTTGGCACTGCTACTGCCCCTTCCCCTTCCCAAGGACAACATTTGTGAGTTTGCTTAATTGTTGAAGCATTTGTTTCCCGTCTTGATACTTTGGAGGTCCACGTTTCTCAGTAGTCCCATTAAAATCTTTTGTATTCCTACGGTAAGGGTGATCACGACGTAGGAACCTACGGTGTCCCATGTAGACCATTTCCTATTTTCTGGTAGATGTGTAGCATCAGTCTCGTCCAAGCACTCAACACACCCAGTGTATCCTTTTGTCTTCTCTCCAGACAAGGAACCTCGCCCTGGTCTCGATACTTTGGAGGTCCATGTTTCTTAGTAGTCCCATTAAAATCTTTTGTATTCCTAGGGTAAGGGTGATCACGACGTAGGAACCTACAGTGTCCCATGTAGACCATTTCCTGTTTTCTGGTAGATGTGTAGCATCAGTCTCGTCCAAGCACTCAACACACCCAGTGTATCCTTTTGTCTTCTCTCCAGACAAGGAACCTCACCCTGGTAGGTCGGTGATTGTAACGATAAGTACAGCCTTTACCGTGACATGTTCTTTCTTGTACTCATCCCAAACATCCTTCACACCTGTCTCCCACATCTGTAGTAGTTCATCAATCACTGGTTCTAGAAGCACATCAATATCATTACCAGGTTGTTTTGGTCCTTGGATTAGTAATGACATCTGGACGTATGACCGTTTCATACAAAGCTAGGGTGGAAGGTTGTATATACATAGCGTCACTGGCCAAGTGCTATGATTGGTTCTAACCTGGTCAAACGGGTTCATCCCATCCGTGCTCAAAGCTAACCATAGATGCCTTACCTCTATACCGATGTTCTTATAGAACGTAGTGTTGATAGTCCTCCAGTCCGACCCATCGGCGGGGTGTCTCATCATTGAATCTTTCTTTCGCTCTTCACCGTGCCAACGCAACAGCTTGGCTGACTTTGCATTTGCAAACAACCTATGCACTCGTGGAGCTATAGGAAAATACCACACAGACTTTACGGGCCCTTCTCTGGTCTTGCTTCCATCATTTGATGGCCCTAGCTTATATCGGGAAGTTTTACACTTGGGACATGCATCCAAGTCTTTGTATCTCTCCACGGTACAATATGCAGTCGTTGAAACACGCATGGATTTTCTCAACCTCGAGGCTAATTGGGCAAATCATTTGCTTCGCAAGGTAATTCTTTTCTACTAACTCGGTATCCTTCGGGAACAGTTTATGTAGTATACCTAACAAGTTATCGAAGCCTTTATCACTCAACCTATTCGTTGATTTGAGCTCCAATAGCATGATGTTGGCTTCCAGTTTGCTTATTGGGCAGCCCGGATACAATGGTGTTTTTGCATCCTTTCTCATCATCTCCAGTTTTTTCAACTGTGAAGCACTAAGGAATCCCCATGCACATCATATAGAAGCTATGAAATGCCATCATTTTACTCTGGGTCGTCAGCTAATGTATTCACAAACACATCATCATTGGTAGACACATCTTCTGTGTAATCATGAACAGACAATAATGCATTCAGGGATACACTAGGCATGGGCACATCATCATTAACATTTTGACCAACCTCCCAATGCAAAGTCCAAATCGTGTAGTTTCTCATGAATTCCCTTGTGATCAAGTGCAAACGTATATGCTCCACGTCGCCCCATTTTATCGTATTCTTGCAGCCTTTGCATGGACATAATACAAGATGTGAGTCCCCATCATTGGCTCTAGCTCGCTTCATGAAATCGTCGATGCCCGTCAAGTACCGTGGGTCTGTATGTGACAGATCGTACATCCACCCTCGAGTCATGTCTGCACTGATAAAATGGGCAGAGCAGAGGAAACATAGGAACATATTAATAGGAGCATTTTTTAACAATATTCTTTGATATAATTTGAATTTGGTAGCTCTATAAAAAGTGAGACAACAAATAGATAACAATGGAAGCATGGAGTATTAAATGTAAGTATTAAATGCATGCATGGAGTATTAAATGTAAGTAACAATAATTACCCAATAAAAACAAACTGCTATAATTTTTCTAAATAATTTTGGATCTAAAAGCTACAAAAAATTGACACAAATTGCAACATCCCTCTTCTTGATCATGAAAACTAGCATAACTCTAAACTATGGATTTACACACAAAAACAATGTAAACCAACAATTCTAAAGAATTATGCTTGTTACTAACCAAGAGCAAGAAGATATGAGGATCCAAGAGTGAAGAAGAGCCAACAATGGAGATCAAGAAATCCACCAGCCGCAACAATGGAGAGATGGAGCTCCTCACGCACTGTTCTGCACCGTTGGAGCAGAGGAGGGAGAGGAGATCGAAGCTTTATAGTGTACACAACATCACTGCCGGCTCCAGCCACGAACCGGCAGTGAAACTCCACAACACTGCCGGTTGGTGGCTTGAACCGGTAGTGATAGGGCCGAGAGGCATCACTGCCGGTTCAAGCTATGTAACACCCTAAAATTTGAAATAGAAATTAGATTTGAATTTGCTTAAATTTGTTTTAATTTCAAATCATTTTGTGATCATAGAATTAAATAAATAAATAAAACTAAGATCACATGTTAGGGTTAACATGTTTGAGCATTGCATGCCTCTGCATTTTCTTGTGTTGTTTGAATTTGCAAAACCCTAAAAAATATTTCAAAATCCATTTAGAAAATCATTTGCAAAATAAAATAAAAAGGAAAACTCTTTTCTCTCTCTCTGTTTTTGGCCTGTCGGCCCAACCCACGGTGCCCCTCCCTCTCTCTTCCTTTCCCCTCCGCAGTGGGCCGGACCAGCTCGCCCACATCCCAGCTCGCCCGCGCCCGCGGCCTCTTCTCCCTCCTTTCTCTCTCTGTCGGCACGGGGCCACGTGTCAGCTCCTCCCTCCTCCCTCGCGTCGAGTCCGAGCAGGACTCTGCTCGCCGCCACGCAGCGTCGCGCCGCGTTTCCCCGCGTCGTGTCCGCGTCGGCCTCTCCCTTGCCCTCCTTTAAATAGCTCGGCACCCTACACCGCCTCTCCCATCGCCTCGCCTCGTCTCGCAGCAGCAGCAGTAGCACCGGGGTGTCCGCGTCGGCCTCTCCCTTGTATGGGGACCGCTGCGGTGGTGGTACCATCGGGGTGTTCCCATATTCCCCTTTGCATTGGGTCCGTAGGGTCCGCTACATGTTAGAAAGGGCTTTTGAAAGACTTCATAGTGTTCCTTGCCCACTCACCTTGGCAGTGTTATGGGACTAGCTATCCCGGGCATATGGGCAACATGGCTTGTGGGTAAAGTGCGTAACCTCTGCAGAGTGTAAATCTATCATGATAGTCGTGCTCACGGTCACGAGCGGCCTGGAAAACTCACAGTGTAGATGATCATATTGTTTAATTGTTAATGTTGATTATTAACTTTATCATGAGGTTATTAATTGGGTTTTGCATAACTAGAGCTAAGTGTTGGTAAAACTTGACCAAGTTAAAAGCAACCGCAGTACAGACAGTGTCAGCCTTTGAGCTTCATAACCCTATGTTACTCTTGCTGAGTACTTTAAGTGCTCACTCTTGCTTTCTCAACCCCTTCAGATGGTTGTGAAGACTACCGTGAGGAGTACTAGGCTAGTGGTCAACCAGTCGGCGTTCCCTGTGAAGTGGAGCTTCATCGCGAGAGTTATCTTTATTTCCGCTGTTTTGTTTAAGAATATTATTCGTTATGTAATAAGCACTCAGTGATGGTACTATTTAAAGATTTGTCGGCTTATGTGTGTGATTGATCTCTGGGCACACATGAGTTATTCGCATTTAGTTTTATTCTTAAAATTGAGTGTGACAAATTGGTATCAAAGCAAGTGTTGACTGTAGGACGCAAGCCTAGTTAGAATGGTCTTCTTATCTTGTCCTTACCTTCTCTTTTCATGCTTACATCCTTGTATATATAATTTCTCAAACTGTTTATGCTACACTTGACTTATTCTATTGTGAAAATTTTGTTCTAATCTAGCTTTACCTATGTCATGTTAAAGATGCCTACCATTCGCTAATCAGCTCGTCTCAGTTTCAGTGAACGTGTTCCTCCGCAGCAGTTTGCCCCTCCTGAGCCTCAAGCGACAATGGTGGAATCTCAGGAAGAACCAGAGGAGGAGATCCAGGAAATCTCCAGTGGCGAAAGTACCATGGGGAAGAGAGCCCCCATGCCCCAAGTGCTGACGTTAATTCCTCTACTCCTGAGGTTGTCGAAGAAGAGCTGCCAGAAGAGCCAGGGTGGATCCGCACTAAGAATATCCGAGGAGGAGCGCATAGCAGCTACGCTCACTCCCAGCTCGTGGATCTTGTGGGAGAATGCCACCCAGGACCCGAGATTGCAACCATGTACACCTGCAAGGAATACAAACACCCCCTCGCCAACACCTACTAGAAGGCGAAGATCTATATCTGTGGAAGTGCTGGTGGGCAAGCAGCTGAACGTGTGGATTATACCTTCCATAGCTGTGTTGCTCATCCTACCATGGAAGCAAATATGAAGGACATCGCGTTCTCTGCATATATGGCCATCCACAACAAGTTCAGAGAAAGGATCGCCAACACCCGGCGTCGTTTCATCCCTCGTTTCAATGCGGAGCAAGGTTGGATAATCGCCGAACCTAATGGTGAAGGTGGCCCCGTCCTGAATGAGCTCGTCGACTTCGTTCAAGAGATGATGAGCATGTATGGTCATCTCCTAATAGAAGCAAGGGAGCTGCGCAAGGAGCTCAAGTGCAGTTACCAACATGAAGATGAGCTTCGTGAAGAGTTTGGGTTGCCTTTGAACTTCAAGAAGATCAAGAAGAATTAGGACTAGGAATCCCTTTATAGTTTATTCGCTAGCTCGTGAGCCGTGTGTGCTAGTGTTCTTCTAAGTGTTTAGTTTCTTGTGCTTTTGCTAATGTGTGATTTGGTTCTTTGTAATGATTGTTGAGGTTGTGGGCTTGTCCGCAACACTCATAGCTTAGGTTGGGTTGCTTGAAAAGCTTAATAATAATAAAGTTGTTGTTTTCAGTAATCTATCTTTTCAGACCTCTCTGTCTTGTTAATTTTGCTTAATTAATTCTGAAAACAGTAGACTTCCTTATCTTTCCGTGGCCGCAAGAAGCACCTTCATATCTATTCGGAGTTAAGAGAAACAATTCCTACAAGTTGATGTTTCTGCGCAGTTCGGTGTTCTGGACAGATCTGTTTAAGTGCATTTTATGAGTAAGTTAATCAGAAAAAGTCAAAGTTACAAAAATTGTAGATAACTTCTTTATCTTTCCAACCATGTAAGTTTTGCCTCTGTTTGAGTTCGGGAACTTCAGATATGACTGTTTTTCTAGACTGTTGTTGTGCTGAAAATCCAGAAAAGTTGCAGACTCATCGCGTGTCAGGTTTTAAACATTGTTCTTATGTTCTATGTGCTAGATGCCTCGCACCAGGACCAACTCCGGATCCAACACCAGTGACAACCAACACCCTCTACCTCCACCACCTGCGATGACCCCAGAGCAGATGCAAGCTCAGATGATGCAGACAATGCAAGCCATGATGCAATTCATGCAGAACCAACCCCATCAACCTGCTGGAGCTCCACCTGTCAACAAGCGGAGGGAATTCCTGCAAGGACACCCTCCTATCTTCTCTCATGCCAGTGACCCGTTGGAGGCGGATGATTGGTTGCGTGCGGTGGAGAAGCAACTCAACATCACACAGTGTAATGACCAGGAGAAAGTCCTGTATGCTTTTGGTCAACTTCAAGGTGCAGCTCAGACTTGGTGGGAGACGTATCAAGATGCTCGCCCCGGCAATGCTCCCGCTATCACTTGGGAAGAGTTTTCCCAGAATTTCAAGGCGTGCCAGATTCTTGAGGGAATCATAGAGCTGAAGCAAGAAGAATTCAGGAACCTTCGGTTGGGACAGATGTTAGTCAGCGAGTATCATGACAAGTTCTCGCAGCTAGCTCGCTATGCTCCCAATGAAGTAAGGGATGATGCTGATAAGCATCGTCTCTTCTTAAAGGGGATCTACTATGAACTCCGGTTGTAGCTGAAGGGTAATACATACCCGAATTTCCAATCCTTGGTGAACCGTGCCATCGTCCTGGACAATGAACGCAGGGAAATGGACAAGAAGAGGAAGCTTAGGGGACAAGCTTCTGGGAGCAACACTCGCCAGCGTCCCAACTATCCTCAGCAAGGTTACCAAAAGAGGTACCAAGGCACCTCCAACTTTGGGAACCGTAACCCGAACCAGCAACGTCCACCATTCCAGCAACAGGGTGGTTACTCAGGACCTCGTCAAGGCTCATCCAGTGGTACCCCAGCAAAGACTAATGTTCCCAATACCCCCATCAAGTGTTTTGCTTGTGGTGAACCCAGACATCTCTCCTATAACTTCCCCAAGAAGCAAAACACACCAAACCCTCCAAGTCAGAACAGTAACAATCAGAGAGGAAGGTACCAGCCGCCCTCACATAATAGGAGCGTGAACCACGGCTCTGCAGAAGCAGCTCAGGAAGCACCAGAAGTGATGATGGGTACGTTCCTTGTCAACTCCATCCCTGCTACTGTTCTGTTTGATTCTGGAGCATCGCATTCTTTCATATCGCAAGTTTTTGTTATAATGCATGGAACATCATTAGTAGCAATGCAAAACCCTATAATCGTAAATTCACCGGGTGGGGTTATGAGAACCGATTGTTATTGCCCATCGGTTACTGTTACTTTAAGGGGGGTAGACTTCAAAGCTCAGCTTACAGTTTTGAGAACCGCTGGGATCGATGTTATATTGGGATTGGACTAGATGAGAAAGCAAGATGCAACGATCAAGTGTGATAAGAAGGTAGTTGAATTGTCTACACCTACAGGAAACAGGATCAGTGTTGAAGTGGTGATGCAACCTCCACCGACAGCCGGTGTCAATCAGCTTGAGGAGAACGACAACCCAACAGATAGGGTTGTGGATGAGTTTCCAGGTGTGTTCCGGAAGATTTGCCAGGTATGCCTCCCGATCGTGACATTGAGTTTATAATTGAGTGTATTACCTGGAACTGCACCTATAGCTAAAAGACCATATAGGATGGGAATAAAAGAATTAGAAGAACTTAAGAAACAAATTAAAGAGTTGTCGGATAAAGGTTTTATTCGTCCCAGTTCTTCACCTTGGGGTGCACCAGTTATCTTTGTTGACAAGAAAGATGGCAGTCAGAGGATGTGTGTTGATTATTGGTCACTCAATGAGGTAACTATCAAGAACAAGTATCCTTTGCCCAGAATCGATGATTTGTTTGATCAATTGAAGGGTGCATGTGTGTTCTCCAAGATTGATCTTCGGTCTGGTTATCATCAGTTGAAGATCCGTGCTTCAGATGTTCCCAAGACAGCATTCACTACGAGGTATGGGTTGTATGAATATACGGTGATGTCTTTCGGTCTTACCAATGCACCTGCATACTTCATGTATTTGATGAACAAGGTCTTTATGAAATATCTGGATAAGTTTGTGGTGGTATTTATTGATGATATTCTGATCTACTCCAAGAATGATGATGAACATGCTGAACACTTGAGATTGGTATTACAGAAGCTTAGAGAGCACCAGTTGTATGCCAAAAGAAGTAAGTGTGAGTTTTGGTTGAAAGAAGTTTCTTTTCTAGGCCATGTTGTGTCTAATGGAGGTATATCAGTTGATCCTAGTAAGGTGGAAGATGTACTGAATTGGAAACCCCCAACCAATGTTAGTGAGATTCGCAGTTTTCTCAGCTTAGCTGGATATTATAGAAGGTTCATTGAAGGATTCTCTAAGCTAGCTAAACCTATGACCGCGTTGCTTGAGAAGGATGCCAAGTTTTTTTTGTCAGAGAAGTGTCAGACTAACTTTGAAGAATTGAAAAAGAGATTGACTATAGCTCCTATGTTGACCTTGCCAGACTTGAGTCAGAAGTTTTGTATCTATTGTGATGCCTCTCATCTTGGTTTGGGTTGTGTGCTTATGCAAGAAGGAAGAGTTGTTGTGTATGCTTCGCGACAACTGAGGAAGCATGAGTTGAACTATCCGACTCATGACTTGGAGTTAGCAGCTGTGGTTCATGCATTGAAGATATGGAGACATTATCTTATTGGTCATAAGTGCGACATCTACACCGACCATAAGAGCTTGAAATACATATTTACTCAATCAGACTTGAATTTGAGGCAACGCCGTTGGTTGGAGCTAATCAAGGATTATGACTTAGATGTTCACTATCATCCTGGTAAAGCCAATGTTGTGGTTGATGCTCTTAGCAGGAAGAGTTATGCTAATGAGATTCGGACGATACCTATGCCTGAAGAGTTGTGTGCTGAACTTGAGCATCTCAACTTGAGCATTGTTGCTAATGCTATGGAGATGGTAGTGGAGCCTACACTAGAGAAGGAGATTCGTGAAGGTCAGTTGCAGGATAAGAATCTGCAGTTAATAGTTGAGAACATGAAGGAAGGAAGATCACCAGGTTTCCGGTTAGATGATAATGGTACATTGTGGTATGGAAAGAGGATCTGCGTCCCCGACATCAAGACTATTCGACAGACGCTTCTGCGAGAAGCTCATGAGTCAACCTACTCAATACATCCTGGAAGCACTAAGATGTACTTAGACCTTAAAGAGAAGTACTGGTGGGTTGGATTGAAACGTGACGTGGCAGAATATGTAGCAATATGTGATACCTGTCAGAGGGTTAAAGCAGAACATCAGAGACCTGTAGGACTGTTGCAACCGATGAAGATACCTGAATGGAAGTGAGATGAAGTTGGTATGGATTTCATAGTTGGGTTAGCGCCTACTCGGAAAGGTTATGACTCAATCTGGGTCATAGTTGATCGTTTGACTAAGGTAGCTCACTTCTTGCCAGTTCGAACCACTTATATGGGAGCACAGTTAGCAGAGTTATACATGGAAAGAATAGTATGCCAGCATGGAGTTCCAAAGAAGATTGTGTCAGATAGAGGAACCCAGTTCACCTCGCACTTTTGGAAGAAAATGCATGAGTCCCTTGAAACAGTATTGAATTTTAGCTCAGCTTATCACCCTCAGACAGATGGACAGACAGAAAGAACAAACCAAGTGCTAGAAGACATGTTGAGAGCTTGTGCTTTGCAGTATGGTACGAGTTGGGACAAGAGTTTGCCCTATGCGGAATTCTCATATAACAATAGTTATCAGGAAAGTCTTAAGATGGCACCGTTTGAAGCTTTGTATGGATGGAAGTGTAGAACTCCGTTGTTCTGGAATCAAACGGGAGAAACACAAGTGTTTGGACCAGATGTTCTGAGAGATGCAGAAGAACAAGTCCGAGTAATCAGAGATACTGAAGATAGCACAATCCCGACAGAAGAGTTACGCTGATAACCGAAGAAGAGATTTGTCTTTTGAAGTAGGTGATTATGTTTACCTGAAAGTGTCACCTATTTGAAGTGTGAAACAGTTCAATATGAAAGGAAAGTTAGCACCCAGATATATTGGTCCGTTCAAGATTCTTGAGAGACATGGAGAAGTTGCTTATCGGTTAGAGTTACCAGAAAGTTTGTCAGGAGTTCACGATGTGTTTCACATATCTCAGCTCAAGAAGTGTTTGCGAGTACCCGAAGAACAGTTACCGTTGGAAGAACTAACAATTAAGGAAGATTTGACTTATGAGGAATATCCGGTTAAAGTTTTGGAAACAGCTGAAAGAATTACAATGAGTAAGGTCATCAAGATGTGCAAAGTGCACTGGAATCGGTATACAGAGAAAGAGGCCACTTGGGAAAGAGAGGAAGATCTAAGAAAAACATACCCTCAACTCTTTAAGTAAGTAAAATCTGGGAATCTCGGGGCGAGATTCTTTTAAGGGGGGTAGATTTGTAACACCCTAAAATTTGAAATAGAAATTAGATTTGAATTTGCTTAAATTTCTTTTAATTTCAAATCATTTTGTGATCATAGAATTAATTAAATAAATAAAACTAAGATCACATGTTAGGGTTAACATGTTTGAGCATTGCATGCCTCTGCATTTTCTTGTGTTGTTTGAATTTGCAAAACCCTAGAAAATATTTCAAAATACATTTAGAAAATCATTTGCAAAATAAAATAAAAAGGAAAACTCTTTTCTCTCTCTCTCTCTGTTTTCGGCCTGTCGACCCAGCCCACGGTGCCCCTCCCTCTCTCTTCCTTTCCCCTCCGCAGTGGGCCGGCCCAGCTCGCCCGCGCCGCGGCCTCTTCTCCCTCCTTTCTCTCTCTATCGGCATGGGCCCGTGTGTCAGCTCCTCCATCCTCCCTCGCGTCGAGTCCGAGCAGGACTCTGCTCGCCGCCGCGCCGCGACGTGCCGCGTTTCCCGCGTCGTGTCCGCATCGGCCTCTCCCTTGCCCTCCTTTAAATAGCTCGGCACCCTGCGCCGCCTCTCCCATCGCCTCGCCTCGTCTCGCAGTAGCAGCAGCAGCACCACGCCATTGCCGCCGCTCTACTCTCGCCGTCGAGCCGCCGTTCAGCGCACCGCCGGCCACCGTAAGCCTCTCCGACCCTCTCATCGTCTTCCTGTAGGCGCGGAATGCTTTCCCGTCCCCTTTTACCTCTCTTCTATCCACCGGTTGGCTCTGTCACCATGCACAGGGGATCCTCCGCCGTGGTTCACCGTCGCCGGCCGTCCACACTCATCCCCAAGCCTCGTCATTGCCCTGGGAGGGTTCGCCTCGAGCTTCTCATGCTCCCCGACCCTTTTCCCGGGCGGATTGGGCATCTGAGCCCCTAATCACCTCGCGCCGCCGTGCGCAGAACCTCCGTCGCCGCTGTCCCTCGTCGTCGGCCCTTCCTGTTCGTCCTCGACCCCCTCCGAGCTCCCAGGGGAGTTCGCCTCCTTCCCCTCTATCTCCCGGTGTCCTCGGAGTCAAAAACCGAGCACCGTAGCCTCTGATCGACCCCCCGTCAAGCTCCGCCTCTGCCCGGCCATGGCGCCGCCGTGCGCCGCCCTGCTCCGGCAGAGCGCCGCTCTCTCTCTCCCTCTCTTCTAATCTGAGTCATCGGCTTCAGATCCAACGGACCAGAGCCCTCGATACCCTTCGTCTGGCTATTTTGCTAAAGAGTCCCTCCCTTTCTGGCCTCTCAACCCGTAGTCCTAAGGCGGATTTCAGCAATACGCTTCCTTCACTGAAAGATGTATTCTCTTTTAAATCTGGTTTAATTCGATTTTAAATAAAAACCCTTATTTACACTGATTTTCAAATGCTTATAATTTGCTCGTTTTAAATCCAAATCGATCCGTTCAAGTTGTGTTAGATCCGTAATTTTATGCTCTATCCAGTGGTATAGATTTCATCTATGTTAATTACTTTCTAAAATCAAAGTAAATTAATTCTTCAATCCTTTAATCTTGCCCTTTTCAAAATCTTGTTTAATCTATAGTTTATTTGATTTAGGTCCAATTAGCATGATTCTCGCGTCTTTGTGATCGTAGTAAAGTATAGATCTGTTTTATAACCTTTTCAAAACCTCTTTATTGTTTATGGTGTAATGTTCTGATCATATCTTTATTTCTCCGTGTATGATTGTTCGGATGATTGCGTGGTGATGTTGATCGAGTACAGCCGGTGAGATCTTCGGTGAGCAAGAGTTCTTTGCAGCAGATCAGGATCACCAGGAGCTTTGTGATCAAGGCAAGTTTAACATGGGATCATCTTTGTTACCTATTCACCATAATTCATCTAGTCATGATTGCATGTGTCTAATTTGATTCCCAGTAGATCTATACCATAGCTTTGTTATCCTTTTTCCTTGTCACCATGGGTCTCTATGCATATGGGTAGCTTTGCTATGCTTTACCTGATGAATATCGAATCGAATCTTGATTAATAATATATGCAACAATGAGATAAAACTGGCTTTTGTAGCAACATGGAATAGGACCCCATTGTAGGGCAAAAGCTGGGATTTAAATGCAACCACGAGTGCTATAATGGCTCTGGCTTTGCTTAAGTATGAAGTTTGGACTAGCATGCTTGTGGTTCGTGAAAGGCACCTTTGCCGAGCTGGTTATGGGGTATAGCTTGTATGTGGACCGCTGCGGGTGGTACCATCGGGGTGTCCCATATTCCCCTTTGCATTGGGTCCGTAGGGTCCGCTACATGTTAGAAAGGGCTTTTGAAAGACTTCATAGTGTTCCCTGCCCACTCACCTTGGCAGTGTTATGGGACTAGCTATCCCAGGCATATGAGCAACATGGCTTGTGGGTAAAGTGCGTAACCTCTACAGAGTGTAAATCTATCATGATAGTCGTGCTCACGGTCACGAGCGGCCTGGAAAACTCACAGTGTAGATGATCATGTTGTTTAATTGTTAATGTTGATTATTAACTTTATCATGTGGTTATTAATTGGGTTTTGCATAACTAGAGCTAAGTGTTGGTAAAACTTGACCAAGTTAAAAGCAACCGCAGTACAGACAGTGTCAGCCTTTGAGCTTCATAACCCTATGTTACTCTTGCTGAGTACTTTAAGTGCTCACTCTTGCTTTCTCAACCCCTTCAGATGGCTGTGAAGACTACAGTGAGGAGTACTAGGCTAGTGGTCAACCAGTCGGCGTTCCCTGTGAAGTGGAGCTTCGTTGCAAGAGTTATCTTTATTTCCGTTGTTTTATTTAAGAATATTATTCGTTCTGTAATAAGCACTCAGTGATGGTACTATTTAAAGATTTGTCGGCTTATGTGTGTGATTGATCTCTGGGCACACATGAGTTATTCGCATTCAGTTTTATTCTTAAAATTGGGTGTGACAAGCTACCAACCGGCAGTGATGTAGTGTTTCACTGCCGGTTCAGTCCCTGCCCCCAATAATTGAGAGTCTGTCAGAGGAAGAATCGACAGTGAAGAGACATCACTGCCGGCCCAAACAAAACCGGCAGTAATGGGCCGACAATGATTGTCGTTTCTGTAGTAGTGCTATATCTCTGGCCTCTCCCTTTCTCCTCTAAATCTGGTGGCCTTAGAAGGGACTCGAGAGAGGTAGGTCGGTCAGGCGG
>CM039135.1:34149447-34197238 GCA_022036555.1 Microstegium vimineum
GGTCGGTCAGGCGGTGGAGATGACAGGAGAGAGCGGCGGTTAGAGTTCCGGTGATGTAGGGGGCAACCAGGCCAGATCAAGGCGGGAGCACCGATAGCTATGCCGGTGGGACCGTGGGAGGCGGAGGAAAAGGAGCCTCGCGTGGAGCTTCGGCAAGGCCCTCCCGTGCCACTACAGGACGGTGGGTGGTGGCGGTGTGTCAAAAGGAGAAAGAAGACGCTCAAGAAAAGATTGGGTACGTGTTCTTGGGAGCCGATCCAAACGCCCGAGTGACGGATAGATAGATCCCAAAAGAAAGGCAAAACCTGTCCACTATAAACAGATAGGCACTTAACCGTGGTCACATGCATGGATTGATGTAGGTTCGTATATAGGAGTATGCGTGCATATGCATGTGTACTGTTTAGGAAGGCAGGTGTTATATTAGCTTTTCTTTTGCTAGTTAATGCATTGCATGAGGCCATTTCCCGTTCCTTTCGTCTTCATTCAAGAATTCCTATATCGTGCCTATTTATAAGTTGTCACGTCACATATATATAGAAGATGGCACCTTCAAAGCATGTGAGCCTGGGTGCTGTTTGGTTCAGTCACCTGAGCAGTAACGGCAATGGAAAGGATTGCTCCTGGTATTTAATACAGGGTAATAATTAGCTCTATGTGTTTGGTTGTGTGCAGACGCTAGAGGCGGTGGAGTGGAATTGAATAACGGACAGAGGAGAGCGGTAATGATTTTGCACTAGCCTGGATCCGATCCACCCGTGACCGATTGCAGTTTAGCTCAACCAAACATAAAACAACGGTAACCAATCACCCCATGAACTGTTTACACGACAAATACACCAAACCAAACAACACCCTGATGTGAGAGTTATAGAGGTAACCCGGAAAGGTGCTTTCAGTTTGTACCGGAACAAAAGCTGTTTTTGGTATAAAATAACTATAGTTTTGTGCTTTTTTGGCTAATTTTTTGCTTTTATAAAAGATCTTTGTTGTGGTACCTCCAAATAACTGTGAGTCGTTCATTTATTTCGATCGGATGGTCATGATCACCTATAGGTAATAGATATAATGTATATTCAATTAATTTAATTTTATAAAATAGGATAAATGTGGAAAGTTTTAAATATAAAATTTATTTTCTAGATTTGATTGATGCATGGTTGATCTTTGAGTGATTTCTATAACTTTGTACTTGATATATTCTTATTACTATATAAAATCAATTTTCCTTTTTACTTGAGAAGAAAAGTTTAGTTTTCCTTTTTTGTGCGGTGATTAGGCGATGCTCCTGTCCATTAAGGCATGCGTGGATAGTTTTGTTTGAAAACGAACAAACTGTGAGAATAAAAGTAATTTTGATTAGTTTTAGATAATATATAATCGTGAATTTATAATGTGCTTACGAGGTTGGCCTTTGCTATGCTAAATTATGTAATATAGTTTTAATCTAGTTTGTATGTTGTAACATATTTTTTTAATTGCTAATGTTCACGTATTAATTAATATATAAGTTGATTACTGATTTCTTTCGTACATATATCTTATTTTATAACTACATATTTAATGTATTTTCGTGCAAATGGCAAAGGAAACGATATCCACGTAAAAGGAAGGGGCGCCGTGTGCTCTTGCTTGCCTCCCGTAACAAGGTGATGTACGTAACAATGTTTTATTTTTCTTTTCTTAGATTAATTATTTTATTAATTTAAAAAATCTAGAAAATCAATGGCTAAGATTCATTTGAGCTATTACCTCTTGGGAAATAAAATTTATAACGTAGCATTGCCCTCTATAAAAACCAAAGCATGTTTGAAAACCCAACCAAAAAAACCTTAATTTGCTCGCATGACCATCGTCCCAGCAGGCCCTAAGGCTTCCAATCCACGGTGCTGCCTGCACCGTGCACGACTGCACACCAATCTCAGGATCAACCGATTATTCAGGGTAAAGACTAGAAAAGGCGACTCAATTGACCAATTTTGCAACTGCAGTATGCTCTAATATTCCTTACTTAATAATTAAATTTTTTTCAAGACCAAGCATATAACCCGTTTTTCATTAAGAAGAAGAGAGTGGTCAATAGATCTACACATAGATGATACAGGAGGAATCGCGGGTAATCCATGGATTACCAACGAAATTCTCAACACAAGGCACAAAGCAAGAAACATGAGGGGCGAAGGGTCACCCTCCAGCAACTCCAACAACTGAGCCTAATACAAAAGTTAACTCAACACCTAGGTAGCCAGTAGAAGTAGGAGCCAAAGAAGATAACAGCGGCAAAGCATCCGCTAACGAACAAGACACCTCGGTGGCAAAGCATCCATCGGAAACTCCTCGGCGGCAAAGCATCCGCCGGAAACGCGATCTCTCTAAAAGCTCCTTCGAGTCACTCAAGGCAACAACCTCAGGACCACGGGCAAGGAAGGACAACCTCGGCGGCAAAGCATCCGCCGGCAACGACGACCACGACTACGGCTACGACAAACACCCAGCAGACAAACCAAGGTGAAGAGAGACATGACGCCCAATTAAGTTCAGAACGACGAGCAGACGCGGAGGAGGGGGGCAGCTCCAGGCAGGGAGGCAGAGGGGACGGCCACCAAAGTGCTCCAACGAAGCCTTCAAGAAGGGGTTTGACATCCGCGGATGCCAACATCGTTGAAGAGCAAAAAAGGACTTTCGTCCCAAAGCCCGCCACTCACAGTGAAGACAGGCTTCGGCGACGCCTTCGGGAAGGAGAATGACGTAAGAGCGCCACCGCTGCCGGCCCGAGCAGAACGCTGGCCAGAGTATTTCACCTAAGCAGAGAGTCCACACCGCGGGAAGTGGAGGTGGTGGCATGCCACGGCACCCCAACCAACAGCCAAAGAATGTCCACCACTGGTTGTAATGAACTCTTATTCGGACGACGGTGATGTACTCTGAATCCATATCGTAGACAAATGAAGATTAGAAAATGTGAATGAGCTCATCCTGTCTTTTTATTTTTCTTGGCAGGCTCATCCAGCATATATTTTCAAAATATAAACCGTTATGTTCCGTTCATGGACATTTTGGGCCAAATATGCCCTAATAAATTTCAGAAACACCCTAAATTTGCTTGCAAGATCGATCCACTCTGTCATCATGGTCCCTCGGCCCACCTGTGATTTTTTTGAGTAATAAAAGATGAAAATAACACAGTTCACGCCCTCGCCCCTCGGAGATTCTGATTAGCAACGCCTTGGCTTGTCCCTAGAGAAAATCGAAACACCTTGCATGGATGGTGGTCTTGTGGACATCTTTTGTGATGGACTTTTTTTTCAAGGTTGCTTTTGTTTCTAAACTTCTCTTTCCTCGGCTTCCAATGGGCTAAGAGACTCCAGCATATATTTTTCTTGTGCTAAATAAAGCTAAACCATGAAGCTCGCTCATCATTTGCAAATTGCTACTATATATAGTCTATAGGACAGCAGCTCGAATAAAGGCTCTCCAATCTGACGGCTGAGCGAGGGCTTTGCTCTGCTTGCGCTGCCCTTTCCGGACGGTTCCCTCCTATAAAATCGAAATGGACAAGCTACCAACCTCAGTTCAGTGTTCTAAAATCGATGACGTCCTCCGGCCACAGACCTAAATTTGACGCGTGCATTGCTCCACCAATTTAAAGCTTCAGAGCTTCAGTGCTCTGCCAAACCGCACCATGATATCGTTACAATTTCTTGCAAGATTAGCTGCTGCGGTACGTCTTGATCCCAATCATGCACGCAAGGGAGAGCGATGGTTATCTGCATTGGCCGGTGGGGGCATGCTGGCTCCCAATGATGGAAGCCATCTGGAACTCCAAAAGTTTCGGGATTTGGTGGCCCAAATTACATGATCCTGTTTTCTGTATTTAGTGTGGTGAAGATGATCGTGGTACTCAAAGATTAGGCGGTGCGTGTAGGAGTACTGAGATTCTCTATGACTATGCAGTAATCAACTTAAGATCGACTTGTTCAGATGCACTCGTGTCTATCACAATCCACGTGCATTGAATGCGTGTTGTGTTGAAAATATATTAACTAGCTTTCACCCTAATTAACTCCAGCACATTTAGATTGATGTGAATGTGAGTGCATCTAAAACAAGCTATCAGGAGTATTTGGAACCTGCAGGGAAGAGTAGTCCCAGACTCCCAGTCCCTCTCAGAGAAGAGTCTTTTGCTTCAGACTACTGTAAATATGATTTGTTCAAGTTGTGCAAAATGAGGACCACGGCATCAACACATAATTTCCTTTGCATCAGATAGATGGTTCAATCAGAGAAGGAAAACAGGAATGGAAACAAGACAGTTGTCATTAAACATTTAAATGTAGAACTACTCCAGAAAATATGAATTAGATAGTACTAAAAATTGCAGTACATCACAAATAGCATAGCACCCACGTTCTTTACTGTTAAATTATTAAACAACAACTCAAAATTTGAAACTGCAAGTCTGCATTTTATATATCATGGGCTGATGCTCCTAACTATAGGTACGTGTAGTATCTGAATCAATCAAAAGTTACACAAACATTTTTAGGACAGTTGGTGGTAATACAAATTTTTTTGTGCCCTGAAAACTAGAAGGAGGGGCAAATGCTATCAGAATCTCCCAGTCATAATATATCGCGCAGCAGATGGAATTGATGTCATTCATGACGCCACATTTGCCGCGCCAAGTGTCACTACTGTACAGCAATCAACAAAGCGTTTCAGATTCTACAGTTGATCGAGTTTGCTTTATTTATGTTACGCTTTGCACCGCCGGGTCGAAGCTGTCATGAAGATCAAAGCAGACAGAGGACGATGCGCACTGGGAAAAAGAGACTGAGAAAAGGCAGGGAGGGGGTTCCATGCATGATCGCACTAGCTAGGCATCAAGCACTATACTGTTACTGTATGTACACCATGAGTGAAGTGAGTGCAAGGCGAGACCACCAGACGCACGCACAATAGCAGAGGGTAGAGAGACAGAATGAAGCCCGGGAGACAGGAAGGCATTCACATATGCAGCTTCTCATGTTCCCGGCCTGACACTTCTTAATTCACACACACGGCTCTATCTTTTGCTCGCTTCAGCCTTCAGGCACGCGCACACATTTATATATATATGCTGCTGCTGCAAACTTCTCTGATCCGATCGAATTTGAGGCTTGGCAGAGAGAGACAGCTAGCTGCAAGGACGATCGGAGTGAGATCGCAGTCGTCGTCGTCGTCCCAGCATCATATTGATCGGCCGGCGGCGATCAGAATTATTCAGAAGCCGATGATCTCGTCCGGCACCGTCACGAACCTCGCCCGTTTCTGAAAGGAAAGAAAAAGCAATGCAAGTTGTTAGTTGCTTTGCTTACATTGTCAGCTAATAATAGCGACGGTTTCATATGACTTTATTAGATAGATCCGTAAACTTTAGCGAAAAAAGATCGACAAGGCGAGAAAAAAAGTTGCGGCGGCGCTGTTGCAGATTTGCATTGTATGTGCGGTGTTGACTCCTCTATCTATCCAACCGGCCGGCTTTAGCACAATACTACTGTGCGGCTGCAGCAGCAGCAGCAGGTCTTGCTGCTGCGTGAGTTGCTTCAAGTGAAAGCCACTAGCAGCAGTTCTCGGTGGTGAGGTGCTCTTTCCCACTGATTTTTTTTTCTCTTTTCCACCGAAAGGGGAAGGCTTTAGGCTTGCATGCATGATGATTGTCCGGTCTGCTGCCGCCTACCGGCTGGCTTGCTGACTAACTGAGCATTAACAGCATTTTCATCGATCAACAACGGCCTAATAACCGACAGCGGCAACCGGCTGTTGATTCAACAAGCACGTGCATTCCTCGTGCATTCAACCGGCTGTTTAGGGTTCACTGAAATGTCGTTACAAGGTAGACTAAGTAGTAGCAGTAGATGTAGACTAAGGTAGACAAAGAGCCGGCCAGAGGAATTGCGTTGCGTGTTAAGCTACGTGGATTCCGTTAGTGGCCCCTGCCACGGTCCAGAAATACGTACTCTCCGGCCCCAAAATAAATAAACTTCTGACGTTTAACATTCCTATCGAAATAAATATTGTACGCTCTTGATAGATATATTTCACTTAGTTATTATAGTAAGTGTTTTTTTATTTGCTTTATTTTTAAAGTGCAATCATTACATGCTGCAATAGGTTTTGATAGGGGTAAATTTGTAATCTTCATGTAACATATTTTCTTAGTTTAATTTATCAGTCCAACTTATCAGACATTGTACAATGATTTTTCTCTCACAACAAACACACCAAAATCAACATAACTTGATTTATTAGCCGCAGAAACCATCTGTCATACAGGCTTGTCTCTTCAACGGAACTCGTTTATTTTAGAACGGAAGAAATATGTAATTAAGCGCATCCTTCGGCCTTAACTTGGTTTCAAACCAGCAAGAACTAGTCGATTTCCATAGTAGCAACTAACATGGCAACATGCATTGAAATGGAATGTATTTCCAGTCGATCGATCAATGCATAAGTACGTGGTGTGGTGGCACTAATATAATCTGTGTATAATTATATATCTCTATCATGCATACATGTCAACGGGTGGTTGTTGAAGTTTTGATCGAACCCGCGCGGGGTTGCAACTAGTTAGTTAAACACATTTGAGATATTAGCACACACGAGCCATGCATCTTGATCGATCTCTACCTTAACTATCTTGGGTACAACCGCGATCGGGTTACTAGGAGCGGTAAATTAGCTTTCTCGTTGACCTTCAGTTTGCATATATAAGTTGGTGACTTGGTTTGGTAAATATATGTATACTCAACAAGGAACAAGTCTACGATCCACTCATACAGAAGCGTAGCTTACCAAACATGACAAATTGTTTAGGATGATGGAGCAACTGCATTATACACACTTACTATATATTATTGACCGTGTCACTTATAGACACGTATTTCATTAAAAGAAAATAGGATCATAGAGTTACCCATTACACAAAAAGGAAAACGAATAATTGAAACAAGAACCGAGGGCGACAAACAACGCCAAAAGGCAACCAACCACAACTCCCTTAGAAAACACAGTCACTCCTCTTTCTTTCTTTCAGTTTTTTTTATATATATAAATTTTTATGGAAGCTATATGCTACTCTCTGAAAGTCTGTATTTCTAATAAATGCATTTGACTTAGTATGCTGGTCAGTTAGCCCGATCGGGCAGCGGGAGAACACTTAACAGCTCGTGTAATCAATTAGACAACGCCCCATGCATCAAGCACAGTACTACGGGGCAGCAGCAGCGCACCTAACAGGTAGACTAGTGACCACTCTCCATGGGTACTGGTACCTGTCCCCGTCATCACATGCATGGTCACATCCATCACCTAAAAAAAAATAAACCCTTCTACTACTGGACCACACCACTGTACCGAGCACACACGCCACACACGCATCTTTTTATTTTTACTTTATTTTTATTTTTACTTTAATTTCCTCTGTGCATATATATAGTAGAAGTATGCTACAGGAGCATATTGTTGTTGGATTTATTTATGGGTCAGCCCCATTTATTTATTTAATAAATTAATAAGCTTTATGGGTATGTAATTGTGTATATTAATATTTGTAACGGATTGGAAGATTAAGGGACGTCAACTCAGGTTAATGATAGGATTTAATCCATCTTAATTGAGAAGTTGAAAAGGCAAGGAGACGAGGAGAGGCATGCAGCGTGCGTGGCTGGATGATTGGGTGTTAATGTTTTAATGCCCAATTACCACAACAATAATTAAAAGGGTACGGGAGTTTCTATTCTATTCCTACGTGACTGCCTAACTTGCACACGCATGCTGCCATGCGAGCCAAACTCTCAGCCTCCTATGCGGTGCAGGAGATAAATTTTCTTCCTCTTCCAACTCGAGACGGCTCCGAAATTATTTTCCAGAAAAATAGTTCCGCTGCTAGTTGCATTCCCATCTCGCAATTCCGCTCGCACAGAAGAGCGAGAGGGCAGGTGCCTCCGGAGCCCTTGCCGTTTGAGACCTTGCACGGAGGATCGGCAATTAGGTTTTTGGGGAGTGTCTACGCAACTGCCCAACGCCGCCGCCGTTCGTCGTTGTCATCGTCGTTCGTTGTCTTCTTCCCGGAGGAGACGCTCCCGCTGCTGTCGTCGTCGTCTTCTTCATGGAGGTTGTTGCCGCCGTCGTCGTCGTCTTCCTCCCGGAGCCGTCGCCGCCGCCGATCGTCTTCTTCCCAGAGGTGACGCCGTCGCCGTCTTCCTCCCGGTGATCATCGTCGTCTTCTTCCCGGTGGACAGTACACCTTCGTACTCTACGTCATGACCATCGAGGTTGGTCAAGGTTCTGGATCCTCGGACGATGCGCGGATGAACGGGTATGTTCATCTCATCATGTCTCTGTTGTCCGTCGTACAATTTTTACATGTTTCAATAGTTCTGTCATGTTGTTTCATCAGTTGTAGCGAGTCTATTTCACATGCTCTGTTATGTCGGTTCGTAATCTGTATGCTCTATGTTCCTACTAGTTTTGTGCTCTGCATATCTGTTTCAGTGTTTCTGTTATACTGTTTCATATGCTGTTGTGTTTACGTTTCAGTAACTCTGTTTCATCGTTTCATATGCAGTCCAGTAGTAGTAGTTGTCATGATATATATGTTATGCTTTTATGTTTTGTTATATATATCATGTTCACATGCTTTTGATATCAATATGTTTTATATGGTTATGAATACGGTTGATGTCATGATTTCAACTTTAAATAATCTTTTATATGTCATCATCATTATGTTAATTTACGGAATTAAAATAACATGGAAATTGCCTAGTATTCTAACAATTGTACTCTCCTGGATCGGAGTATGTACTCGTGCCAGCATAAGACAACGGGCAGAGACAGTTAACTATTTTAGTTTTTACTTTGACTCGCGGTGCTTAGTCTGGATGACTAAGTTTCAGTGGTAGGCGACGTCCCCGTCGATAGCGAGACGCTTCGTGAAGCTCGAGATCTGTCGGCTCAGTCTTCGGAGGTGCTTATAGGGGTAGAGTTTGCGTATGTGTATTCATAGGGGTGAGTGTGCGTGCGTGTTGAGTGTCTATGGTGACTTCGTAATCGAAGCTCGAGGTCTGTCGGCTCAGTCTTCAGAGGTGTCCATAGGGGTAGGGTTTGCGTACGTGTATTCATATGGGGTGAGTGCAGAACTGGGTGAGTGTACGTGCGCGTTGAGTGTTTACGTTATACTGAATTTTCCGGCGCTACGCATTAAGTAGTAGGCGACGTTCCCATCGACAGCGAGACGCCTGTGGTGACTTCGTGAACTTCAAGATTTGCCGGCTTAGTCCTTCGAAGGTGCTCATAGGGGTAGGGTTTGCGTGCGTGTGTTCGTAGGGGCGAGTGTGCATGTGTGTTGAGTATCTGCGTTGTACTGTGTACTCTAAAAAAAATAAAAAAAATAAAAGAGACAATTAACTATTTTAGTTTTACTTTGATCGATTTGTAGAGAACACATGTAAGATTTGTATTTTCAAATAAATTTATTAAAAAACTATATTTAGTTAAAGTTTTTTTAAAAAACAAAAACAACATAAACGGTGAGTATATATATATAGCAGAAGTATTTGCTATAGGAGGACAGTGTACTATCTGGATCAAATCAGAGTAGTACAGTACGTACGTGGCAGCATCAGACACAGGCGGCAGAGACAGGTAATAACTAATTTAAATAATAATTAACCTGACATGCATGCTTATGCTTCCGCGACGGATGGAAGATGCCAAATGTTGTTTCGACTAATGAATTAATCGGGGGGTACGAAATGGTTGGAAGATGATGCCAAAAATGTTGCCCAACGTACTCCTACACGTTCTCTGCTACGTACTGTACAATTCTGAGGCGGCGCGCGAAAATAGTGTATGCATGAAAGGCATGGCGGTGGACTACGGCGGACAACGCACGCACCTCTTTCTTGCCGGCGGATGCCGCGGGCTTGCTCTTTCTGTCATCGAAACGCGATGAGCTGGTCCTGGTCGACGACGACGAGGCGATGATCGCCGGCGGCAGCATCAGCGGCGACGGAACGACGAGGGGCGTGGCGGGCGCGGACCGGTGGTGGTGGTGGTCGTGGTGCCTGATCTGCTGGTCCCGGGCGACGCAGAGCTGCATGATCTTCTCAGCGGCGTCAGCGGCGTCGCGGCTCTCCTTGACGAGCCGCTGCACGTCGGCCTTGGGGAGGCGCACACGCAGGCGCACAGCGCCGCCATCGCCGACGGCCGACGTAAACGCGGCGGGCGACGCCAGCACCGACGACGCCACGTCGGACGCCGACCGCCGCGCCAGCATCAGGCTCTCGAGCCGCTCCCCGGCGCCGGACCCGAGTCCTCCGCTGTAGTGGAGCGCGCCGGACCACGTGCGCTGGGGCGGGCAGCGTCGCGCCGAGGACGATAGCCTGGGTAGGTCCACGAGGAAGTAGAGCTTCCCCGGCTTGAGCGGCGCGTCCGGGTCGAGCGGCCGCGCGCGTACGCCGAGGCGGCGCACCTCCTCCGACTCCAGCAGGTGGTGGTGGCCTGGGTGGTCGCGTAGCGCGTCCCCCGCCGCTGCTGGGGGTCGGTACTTGTATGTGGCGCCGTCCACCGTCATCACCCTCGCCCTCCGCCGCTTCCCGCCAATGGAGTTGCCCATGATCGAATGACTGTGTGTCTGTCGGTCGGTCGGTCGGTCTATGAGCTTAGCTAGCTAGCTAGCTAGGCACCTACTACAGTAGTAGACCCTGCTCTGCTTCTCTGCTTCTCTGGAAGTGGTGTCACCGAAATGCCTGCACTGCACGTAGTAGATTGGTTGGTTGGTAACTGGGAGCGAACAACGAAGGTAGTGAGGCTGCGAGGAGGCAGCGGAAAGATATAAAGACAGCATCCGCATGTGATGTGAGTGATCAAGCATGTGACGAGCGAGCGAGCAAGTCAATCCTTTTATTTTGTATAAAATCGCATACAACTAGCTAATGTATACAGTAAGAGTAATGTAGGGATTGGTGTCATTGGGTCGCGTGGCATGTTCCTTGCAACGTGGGGACCCACCCGGATTGCATCGAATTATTATTGCGTTCGCGGTCGATGAACAGTGTTTCGGACCACAATTTTGCAAGCTAGGGGCCATGTCCATGTGAGGACCCGAGGGGCGGCGACCTTATCGCCCATGCATGTGACCTTCTAGAGCGGAGAGGAGCGGGGCAGGCCGCCGACACGGATGGATGGAGGAGGGCAAAGACACTGTGTCTGTCGCGCGGGTGATCGAGCGAGCGACTTGGTTGGCTGCTGCCGCGCGGGTGGCCCAAACGGCGTGGTGTCCTCTCCTGTCCAGTTGCGCGGCCGGCGGCGTCGTTTTCCAGTTGCGCCACGGCGTCGGTCGGTCGGTCGGTCCGTCCGTGGACGACGACGAGATGCATGTCGCGGCATCCGTCGGGGCCTGCGCTTGTATTGTCCTGGCGGCGAAAACTCTTGGTCATTAGAAGCTTCACTACTCGTGGATGTTAGGTCGTTAGCGGACCATATTCATATGACAAAGTAAGTATAGAGTACTGTACGTACGTGCGTCACGGGAGGTTCACTCTGTACTGTTTTTCTCGTCGCGTGGAGTTTTGTTGCTATTGCTAGCCAGTACTAAACGGTTCAGCTAGCTTAATTAGCTTAGATCGAGGGTTACTATTCAATACTCATTCACGGTCCAGTGTTTGCTATTCGTACTACTGTGTGTTATTATTTAGCGTTACGTGCTGCTAGCTGCTGCAACCTCCCGGTGAGCCTTGTTGCCAGTCCTGTCTCCGTCTCTCTCTCACACACACCATGACACCAAGCTGTACATATGACGACTGCGTCATCACATCAAGTCCAGATCGATCGACTCGATCGCCGTTCAAGTGGCCGTGTGATCCAGAAACCCGCCGATCCTATAGCGCTGACTAATCCCATTTCAACTACTACCTACCTACTACACAACACTACACTAACGACAGTGTGCTGCACATCCAGCAACCGCAGTATCGTCATCGCGTCGCTGTGCGAATCTGGGAACCGTACGATGGACACGCTGCCACAGCAGCATGTCCATGCGTAACGTATTATTGGATCCGAGATCCATTCGAGTCACAGCTGACGTACGTATAGCATCATACTATCTTACATACTATACAGGAACAATTGGCCAAGTGGTCCTGCGCCTACCCCCATCCGTCCGTATTTAATACTGTAGGTGGCCATTGCATATCAAGTATTTAGGGCCTCCATCCACAATGGTAATAGATAGTATTAGCTACATACGTAGTCATCTAATGTGGAGGTGAGAAACAATAAAAGTAACTAATATATAGTACTGGACCCACACACACTTTTAACATAGTCTTAGGCTACGTGAAATAGATAGATTATATGTTCGTAGCTAGTGACTGCTCTCTCTCCTACTTTTTCTTACCACGTCACATCTAGCTAGCTAAATAACTAACCATTGCGGACGTCCTTATACGTCCGGAGTACTTAATCATTGATCTTGCAAACGAGAGTTTTATAGACATTAAATATTTATAATTAAAGTTATCTCTAAAATATTTTAAAAGTTCATGAATATATTCAAATTGTAGTCCTTCAACGTATGAATGTAAATCAATCGTATTTTCATTGAACAAATTTATGGCTTGTTTGAAATGGAGTATTTTCATAGGAAAAGTAGAGGAAACAAAAACAGAGGAAAGTTTCCTGAGCATAGCGTTTGGATCAAAGGATTCTCTGTTGCAGGCTTCTCATTTCAAAGGAAAACAAAAATCCAGTCCAACCTCAGGTTTTATGTTCCTTCACGAAGTACGAGACAACAACACTGCTCAGCATTGGTTACCTTGTGCAGGTCACTGTCCAATCTCTAATGATATGTAGCTTACGCTCTAAAGCTTGCTTTATTATTTCTAATTTATTTGATTCTATACTTACAAATTCCTACATTCCAAACACCTCTATCTATATTTTCATGTGTTTTTCCATTCCTCTCTTTTCCTCTACCACCTATATCCCGTTCATGTGTTTTTTCCTTTCCTCCATTTTACATTCCTTTCTTCCAAACAGGCCCTTATAGAAAATAGATAGATTTGACCTTTGATATAATTTAGTTTCTTATTACATCATACTAACAACTACAAAGTAGGGATCGGAGAGTCCTCATCAAATAAAAAAAGTAAGAACCGTGATTTAAAAGCTACTGCTGGAGATGTTCTTCATCCATACTCGATCGAGAGGGCCTACGGCGACCTCATTGGTCAGGTCGATGAAGGTCTATATATAGACGATGGTTGTTGGATCCATGGCCAGGCCATGCATCCAGCGCGCGCTCCATCTGCTGCAGTTCGATCGCACCCACGGGTAGCGTACGTAACGCCGACGCAGAGGTGACAACTGCTCGATCGATCTGCTATGATGATTAGCATTAAGTAGCAATTTAGCACAGCATGCTACTGTACGTGTTGTTGTGTCTTGTCTTGTTCAGGTTAGTTAGTTTACTAGTGAGGCGCGCGAGCGATCGAGGCATGCAGATCCAGGCCGGTGGATCGATGATGCGGCGGACGCGGGCCACCGCCGGTCACGGGGCATCCGTGACTGCCGCGCTGGGAGAGTATGCATGCAAGAACCAACAATGCAAAAGTGTCCCCGCTTGTCCTGGCCGTACGTGTCTAGCTAGCTGACCGGCCGCGGCCGGCCAGGTAGACGCGCCGGCCTCCGCCTGCCTGCTGCCTGCTGCCGTGGCACGTACGGTCAGCACTTGCCCCGGCAGCACATCGTGTCGTGGATGTAGTCGGCAAGGCGGGTACTCCGCCATACATACGTGCATGTACCGGCGGCAGGTTGGCCGGGCACGTCGCGTCAGGGGGATCCCGGATCCAGCTGCACGCGCGCGCGGTGTGCCGTTGGCCGGGTGGTGCTCTAGGAGCCACGTACGTGCCCGAGACCAGCAGATTGGTTTGCTTTTTTGCGGCCGAGCCGCCGACTCCGGCGCGCGCGCGTCTCCACCGGGAGTAATTGTGGACACGTCCGACGGGCCGAACGCACCAGCGCTCCGGGCCGTGCCTGCGTTAGCGACCGCGGGCCGCTTGGCCTTTTTGCTTTCGCGACCGAGGAGGAACCACCACTCTCTCGGAGCTGGTGGACCGGTTTCCAATCCCCCTTCCGCGCGCGGAGCCCACGTCTACTACGCTTGGCGAAAAGGGTATGGGCCGTGTGTTTTAGGGACGGGATCGCGGATGGGCTTTGAAGCTGCCATTGCCTTATTCTACGGTTTTGCCTACTCCTCCTTTTCTCCCGATCACATGATTCATTGGGCCTGGCGTATGAAAAAAAAAAATGGTTCGTTTTAAAGCTCATCTGCCTCCCTTTCTTGTTTCTTCCCAGGGCTAGTCTGCCTTCCAACGACCTCTCTCTAACATGCACGCTCGTCATCTATACAAAGTTAGAAAAGTTTTCAGTTCTAGCACAAAAAACCAAAGCTCGAAACCCGTCCATTGCGTCAATCAGCGTTGAATATTTATTTTGAAAAAAAGAGAAAACCTGAGCCCAAATTGCGTCAATTTCATGCGAGGGAGCACATGGATTGTGTGTATTAATTAAGACCCCCCACCCCACCCACCCCCGGTGTTGGTGCACACGTCCGTACGTCCAGAGAGCCGCCACTTCGATCTAGTGCCTCATAGAGCTTCTGCAAAGCCAAAGACGAAGGCGATGTGCACGCCGACGAATGGTGTAAAATAGAATCCTGGCCAGCATTCACGGAGTACGTTGGAGACGCAACACCAAGCCGCCCGGTTGGTTCCATCCGTCGGCCGCCGCCCTACGTACTAGCTCGCGGCCGGACCCGCACGACTGTTTACACCCCACCGTGATTTGCTGACTGGTAGTTTATCCTGATTGATACAATAATCTCACGTTTCATCTGTTACTCAATTCTGTCTCTTTCTCTTTTTAGTTACTCCTTTTCTTTTAATGTGACTTTTTCTTACTCTAAGTTTAACTACTCATTTTATTCAAAAAATTATTTAAATACAATCTAATTTAAATCATTCTTGAATAACTTATATTACTATAAATCAAACCATAACAAAATACACAATATTTTATATAATTTTTTGAATAAATAAATAGTCAAATTTAGAATAGTTTTAAAAAAATCAAACGAATTATATATAACTAGTATATTTGCCCGTGCTAATGCTACGGGTTATATTAAGTCCAAATTTAATTCTACCAAATTTAAAATACTTCATTAAGATTTAGTCAAAAGCATAATTATGTGGCTCCAAAACAAAATTAGAGCAATGCAAGTTCAAAAGGCATCGATGTATTTCAATCTCATTTCATAAAAATTCATATATGACAAAAATTTCTGAAATATATTATCCTCCCTCCCAAGCAAAATTGTTAATCTTTATGTTATAAAATTTGTTGTCACAAATTCCTTGCCCTACTCACACCTTCATTTGACGGCCCCGGCAGCGTCGTCGTAGTAGTCAGTATTGACATCAAGCATATTTGTGTTCCAAACTTTAATTTTGCAGCATTTGTTTTACTTCCAGAGTAAATTCAAGTAATAGGTATATTATTTTTTTTGCAAGGCTAGAATTCTTAGACAGTTCCAATACTTTCCTATTAGTTTAGTTATCAGATACAGCTCAGTTCAGAACGAAATAAAGTGACACTTTGTTCAAGATAAGAATTGTAAACCCTGTTAGTCCATTAAAAATTGTGGCTCTTAGTTTCTTACCGGGGGTACAGGGAATTGAAAAAAAGAAACAAAATGTGTTGGACAAATCAATCAGAACGACCTTTGGTGGAGCAATTGGTTATTCTTCAGGCAAGAATAACTCGAGCTTCAAAACTCCTCCTGAAAAGTAGTCCAATCAAAGGTATCAGAGACCTATTAGAAAACACAAAACTAATAAATATTAGTGATTTGTTTTGCATTCTTTAGACAGGAAAGAGGATGCATTAGTAGAAGAAAAAGTTTGGGCAAAGGGATAATGAGATTTCATCCTTTACCGACGTTTTGGCTATTTGGGTTTCAGTTAAGTTCGGGAAAAGGGATAGACACAGGTGGTTCCAAATTGAGGGTATAGGAATGCAGCCGGCCGTATGGTAGATTGCCGCTGTCGCACCGCTTCCTGCTCGTCCTAGATAGTAGCGACTTCCTGAGCTCCAGTCGTCAAGGAGGCAGGCACAAAAGTGGTACCAATGTTGACGCTTGTTGGTATTTCTTAACACAAACAGATAAATTCGTAAGCGTACGAATACCGCTATAGCTTTTATCCGTGAGTATTCCAAGGGTATCGATTTCCACGAGAAACGTGGAGTGTACTAGATAAGAACTAAGAGCGTCCAAAGATAGATAAGATAACTAGGTAGAGAGATTTTAGAGTTTTCTAAGGGGTTTATCTAATCAAAGGTCCACGATACTTTACTTACTTTGGAGCAACAGTATCTTCCAACTCTCGATAAAGACTGGGAAAAATATAGTCAGGAGAGACTGCCAAAAGCTCTACGAAAACACCAACCCAAACGTGGTGGACTACAAAGGCCTTACAGAGCTGTCACCCCTGGGGCTACCACAACTATCCGTAGGATTGGGCGCAAACTCAGGTAAACTCTAGTCTAGACGCTACATTATCGCTTACTACTCTAATCCCATATGAAAACTAGAGCACTCAATACGAGCGGAGATCCTATAATAAGATACTTAAAAATAATAAATGAAGAACCTGAAGATTGCTCAGAACCAGATGCTTCAAAGGTACAATGTTGGGGAAGATCTGACAGATCCGGCTCCTCCTAGCTCTCTCCTCCTCTCTCACCTCTAATTACAACAAGATGAACTAGAACTAGAAGAACTAGATCTAGACAACTAGAGGGACCTCTCTCTTTCTCTACATCTAATTGAAACCCTAGCTTTTGCTCTGGAGAAGAATAATGAGATGAGATGGATCCTCAGGGGGTCAGGGGCCTTGCTTATATAGCCTCCTCAAATGAACGTGGGCCGTTGGATCAAACCGACCTATATGAAGGGTTTAGATTCATCCTCAAAGGCTGTGGAGCACGATCCGCGAAGCAGAGCCTGATTGGCTGCAGGGGCAGGGCGGGCGCCCTAGCTCTGGGCCCGTTTTGCCTCCCGTTCGTTCTGATGTCTCCTGGAACATTCTAGAGTATAGAAAATTGTGCGGTTGATAATTATCTCTATGTAAACATGACATGTTGTCCTTTCCTTGGTATTTTCCGATAACCCCCTGCAGAAACAAACATTCACCAAAACTTGTGGAATTCTGTTAGTATAAACTCTAATTCTAGCTATTGGTTTCATTTAGATCCTTTTTCTTGTTTAGTTGACGGTTAAAATTGTTACTTAAGGACCGTCAACAACGGTAAGAATAACATACTTTTACATATTCAAAATATCGTCAACAACCTCGATATCAAGGGTAGAATAACATTACATGAACATATCTACCACTAATAAGTTCCACATGTACTTGGAAGGCTTTGTTTTGCAGGGAATAACATTTCAGGCCAAATCAGCAATGCTAGAAGCTCCTTTTGCACATCTCCCAATGTGTGATTTGAGCCAAACTCCAGAATACACATACCATGAGACTCCTGACATGTCCAGGAGCTCCCACAAGAAATCCTAGCTCCAAAGGAGTCAAAACATGATCGGCTGATACTCATATGGACCCTTCTGGCTACCCAAGCCAGCAGGATCCATGACAAAGCCATTCCAACCCTTGGATGCAACATGTGCTTTCATCCAATGCTTCAGATCAAGTGCACAAGGATCCATGGGCCCACATCAAGAGAATCAGCATGACAAACACTTCAGGAAGATCAACCAAGCTCCATGACAAGTGGGACCACCATCTAGAAGACTGAGGTGGCCCCCAAACCCCTGGGGGTCGACCGATACACAAAAGGGGGCTAACACCCCCACTAGGTCCCTGAGAAGTGGGGACTGCTTCTAGAAGTCCAGGGCAGGGCCCGCCTGCCATAGGAGGGGTCGACCGACACCCCCTAGGCCCCCTATTGCGCCTGGTGACTCCCCCACGCATTTAACACATGATGAAAATCCTAACCCTCCATTCTAAGTCGGTTTGGAGGCGGTGGATCTAAGGGACCAGAAGTGAAGCCTCCTAGATCGATGACGTGGTGATGGAGTAGCCCCTACTTCACCTCCCACTATAAATAGAGACTCGCTTCCCCCTCTTCACTCATGGTGGACAAGCCTACAATCTCAAGCACTTACAATTATCTCAGTAGTTAGTCTAGTATGGGAGTTAGAGTAGATTGTGCTCAGAATTTTCGGAGTCATCTTCTGGAAAGTCTGGTATAGCTCTTGTATCTTTCCTTCGACTTTACTTTATTCAATATATTACTTTTCCTCTACTTTACTTAGTATTTACTTTGAGAATTAATATACTAGTTATAGTATTGTTGTGTGCTTTTGCTTATTACTAGCCCTTACATTAATAGTCTCTGATCCTTGTGGCCTTTTCCGTATGCGATCATTGCCTGTCATAGGGTGCTTTGGTTATAGATCATAATTAAAGTAGTAAGTTGTGTGTAAGCGTGGTGCTTATATATCATCTTAGCCTTAGTTACCGCTTGTTGCACAGATTTTTTGTGGTAGCTAGCAAGAGAGTGACAACCTTGTCTAGTCTTTGTATCTCACCACGTGTTCTTAGGCAAGTTCTTAAAAGGTAAGGCCCCCATAAAAATAGAGCGCGGTCCAATAAAAGTTTTGCCCTCCTACTGATCTATCCTCTCGCCTAGCATACTTGTATTGAGGAGACAAACTATTATGTTTAGACTAATTAATTGGCTAAGTACACTAAAATAGAAGTGAATTACACAGGAGTTGAAAGTGCAATCAAGCCTTAAGTGGGTTTTGGTGACATGACAACATATTTAGAAGACTAATGAGACTTTGCAAGTATGACAAGTAGGTTAAATTTAAGGAGGTTGATGAACACGTTGGCGGACCCCTCCAATTACAAAAGTGCATAACAACAAGCTCAATGGAGTTTAAATTCATTTTATACTTTGAAATTGAGTTAGGTATGTCGTACTATTAAGAGGGATTCAACACGCATGCCAACAAGTGAACCAAATGCAATATCTATCCAAATATCATACACCTCCACATACATGTTGGGCAAAAATAGCCAGCTATTCAAGATCCATCTGTTACTGTCTCTGCCAGGCCGGCACTGCCGCGACTTAAACTGAGTGTTGGATAGTGAAGAGGTATTTCTTACCCCCTCACTGTCCCCTAATGGCTAGTTCTGATATTCTCATTCTCAGACTTCGTGAAACAGAAAGTGAAGCTCTCTTCTTGCTCTCCCCTTCTCCCTTGGTGCTCAACCACTATCCTCCATTGATTTCTAATCAACCTTTGAGAGATTGAGCCTCCAAGCTTGAGAAGAAGCTTCTCCCTCAGATCTTCAACTCTTACAAGCATTTTGTTTGCATGGTGGACAACGGTTTGAGTTCTTTACTTTTGGAGCTTTGCTCCTAGCTGGCTAGAGGTTGCCCTTGAGCTTGCCTCCTTTGTGTGACAGCCTAGGGAAGTTTGTATCACCCTTCATATTGCTAATACATTCCTCTCATCTCAAGGGTTAATTCTCTTGACTTGAGACCGAGGAAAGAGCTAGCCTTTGTGGCGAGCTTGAGCCTTGTGTGGCGCACCTCAACAACATGGACGTAGGCAAGCCTTGGTGGCGAGCTGAACCACAGGTCAAATCTTGTGTCCCCTTGTGTTTGTTTCTATACTTTGATATATATTGTTTGCAAGGTGATTTCTAGGGTTTGGACCCGATCTACTCGGTGGGTATGTTGTTACCACTTTCAAGTGGTTCTAGAGGTTCCTTACACCTCTAGCAAGGTTTCTATTCAAGCACAATTTACATTCTCTCTTTACATTCTGAATTGTGCAACTTTCTGTTTAGTTGACCAGTAGTGCTGCCCTCAGAGCAGCAGTGTCGGCCTCAAGCCCGACAGTGCCGGCCTCACTGCTAACAAAAAGTTGTTAGTTGTTTTAAAACAGGCCTATTCACCCCCCATCTAGGCTAATCAGGTCCTTAAAAGTGGTATCAGAGCAAGGTTGCCTCAGGAAGCACTTTACCGTGCGAGGTAATGGCCTAAGAGGGTAAGGTCAAGATGGTTGACCCTAAGAACGTGGATTTGCACTCCACGAACAACAGCGATGAGAGCGTAGCCACGAAAAAATACTTGACCATGGCTAGCATATCTGAAGGAGAGAAAGCAAAGAGAAAAGAAGAAAGAAGATTGAGAAGAGAAAGCAAAAGATTACAAAGAGAAGAAAAAGCTCTCAATGATGCTAGAAACCTAATGCTTGTCGAGAAGCTCCAAAGGCAAGAAGTAAGAGCTCTCAAGAAGGAGCTCAAGGCTAAGGAGGAGGAGCTCAAGAAAAGCAAAGAGCAAGCCTCTCAAGTGGAGGTTGAATCAAGTAGCTCCGATGGTGATGATGATGCATCATACCAAGCCTCCAAGATTATAAAGAAGGATGAGAAGAAGAAGGATGAGGGCAGCAAGAAATACTCCGCCGTATCCTTCAACTATTCTTCCATTTCTAATTATGAGCATAAACCTTTAATCCATGTTCCCGCGGGAAAATTGCCTCACTTTGATGGGACTAACTTTGCCAAGTGGAAACACTTGATGAAAACATATCTTGTAGGTCTTCACCCCGGTGCTTTGGAGATTGTCCATAGAGGATGTGAGCCTCCGGTGGATCCCACAAGCCCCACCACCACCGAGCTCCATTGCATCCAACTCAATGCACAAGCAACTAGTGTGTTGCTAAGTGCATTGGATGGTGATGAGTACAACAAGGTGATGGGCTTGGAGGTTGCCAAGGAGATATGGGACACCTTGCACATGAAGGTGTGAGCAAAGTGAGACAGTCCAAGATTGATTTGTTGATGGCCAAGCTCAACCGGTTCGTGATCAACGAAGGTGAAGGGCCACAAGAAATGTTTGATAGATTGATGACCATTGTTGGCAAAATAAGAGGACTTGGTGATGAAGACGTCAATGATCACAAGGTTGTCAAGATCATACTTGAAGTCTATTCTCCAAGAAATGAAACCGTTGTGACATTGATTAGAGACAAGAAGAGATTTGAGTACTTCACCCCAAGTGATGTGCTTGGAAGGATTATCACCTTTGATTTGCAAAGGGAAGAAGCCAAAGAGAGGAAGAAGCTTGGAGAGATGCAAGCAAGGATGGAGGGGATGAAGATCAAGGATGTGGCTCTCAAAGCCAACAAGAGCATAAGGAGAGCAGCCCCTAGCTGTCCTAAAAATAGCAAGCAAGCTTCCTCAAGCAAAGCTCAAGCAACCAAGGCCATCAAGCATGAACCCGAAGCCTCAACATCAAGTGATGGTGGAAATGAAGATGAGCAAGGGGATAACATTGATGAAATGGCCCTATTCATGAAAAGATTCAACAAGGGCATCAAGAAGAATGGGTACAAGTTCACAAGAAGGAAGTTCTCAAACAACAAATCAAGAACTTGCTTTAGATGTGGTAGCACCGAGCACTTCATTGCCGAATGCCCAAATGAAAAGAAAGAAGACAAGTTTGGCAAGGGCAAGAGAGAAGACAAAGGTGACTACAAGAAAGGGAAGAGATATGTGGGTGAAGCTCACATTGGACATGGTTGGGACTCATCAACCGATAGCTCAAGTGAAGATGAGGAGATGGCTACCATTGCTATTCACAAGCCATCCACTTCACCAAGGCTCTTCAACAACATGTTCGATGATGATGAAAGCTCCCCTCACATTTGTCTCATGGCAAAGGGTGAGAAGGTAAAATCAAAATCGAAACCCATAGCTCCTCGCCCCAAAGACATCTCTAGTAGTGATTCTAGTGATTACTCTAGTGATGATGAATCTAGTGATGAAGAAATCAAAGAAATAACTAATAATATGGATCCTAAGACCAAACTCTTCATTGCTAACAAATTGGATGAATTAGAGGCAACCAAGGCCAAGTTGGCATCTAGAGAAAAGACTCTTATTAAACAAGAGGATCTCTATATTGCTAGCGAGGAAGCCCTTGCATTAAGAAAGAAGTGAGGTGAGCTCTTTGACTAAGGCTTTGGCCAAAGAACAAGAAACTCATGCTCTCACTAAGAAGGAATGTGTTGACATCAAGCAAAAGCATTATGGCTTAGTTGAAAAACATCAAGAGCTTGAGGCACAATACAACCTTCTTTGGGAGGGCAACTCACATCGTCCTAAAGCAAATGATGCCTCTTCTCCATCCACTAGCCAAGGTTGTGGAAAATGCTATAATATTGATTTGAATGCTTATACCACTAACCTTGCCAACATGGAGACCATGAAGAAAGAAATAGCAAGACTCAACAATGTCATCTCAGCTTCTAGAAAGAATGACAAAGACAAGGTTGAGCCAAAGAAGATCCAATACAAGGATGGAAGGCATCCATCAATCAAAGATGGGTTTGGACACACTTAAGCAAATAAAACCAATGGAAGAAAAATATTCAAAGGCATTGAGTGTGTCAAGTTTGAGAAGAAGGGAAGCATTGGTGTAGATAAGCCTGCACAGACAGCAGCTCTGGTGGACCAGAGGCCGGCAGTGCCGCGCCCCACTAAAGGGAAGGCTACCAATGCTTCACCTGATCAAGCTCAAGCCAAAGTCCATGCCAAGAGGGTGCCCAAGCAAAAATAGGTTTCTCAGAAACCCAAGGAATCTATTTGGGTGGCCAAGAACAAGTATGCCTATCAACCTAAGGCAAGGTCACCCCAAGGAAGCTTATCCTCATGCTATATGTTGAAATGCAATGACCGTGGTAAAGTCATTACATAATTTGTGAGTGATGAGAAACATGATAAAAGAAGCATGAATATTTGGGTTACAAAGATTGTTGTGACTAACATGCATGCAAGGCCCCAAGATTGACTAGGGACCTAAATCTAGGAACTAAATTGTTTTGTAGGCATACTCCTCCGGTGGATCAAGTTGGGTGCTTGATAGTGGATGTACAAATCACATGATCGGAGAGAAGAGTATGTTCTCATCATATTCCCCAACTTCAAATGCAAGTGAGAATATCATCTTCGGTGACAACTCTAAAGGGGAAGTGATTGGTCTTGGTAAAGTTGCTATTACTCTTGAACATTCCATTTCAAATGTATTACATGTGAATTCGTTGAGTTACAACTTGTTGTCCGTATCACAATTGTGTGAGATGGGCTACAATTGTCTCTTTACGGATAAGGGTGTGGAAGTATTTAAGAAGGAGGATTCCTCTATTGTCTTTACGGGTCATTTGAAGGGCAAGCTTTACCTAGTTGATTTTAACAAAAGTAAAGCTAAGCTTGAGACTTGTTTAGTCGCAAAATCTAGCATGGGTTGGCTATGGAATCGCCGACTAGCTCATGTTGGAATGAGGAACTTGGCCAAACTCCTAAAAGATGAACACATTCTTGGACTAACCAATGTTCATTTTGGAAGGATAGAATTTGTAGCGCTTGCTAAGCCGGAAAGAAAGTAGGTGCACCTCACCCACCGAAGAGCATTGTCTCCACCAAGAAACCATTGGAGCTAATTCACATGGATCTCTTTGGACCGGTGGCCTACATAAGCATTGGGGGTAACAAACATGGTTTAGTTATTGTTAATGACTTTACTCGATTCACTTGGGTGTTTTTCATGTATGATAAGGCACAAGTGCAAGATAAGGTGAAAACCTTCATTAGAAGAGCACAAAGGGAATTCGGCTTCCAAATCAAGAAAGTTCATAGTGACAGTAGAACCGAGTTCAAGAACACTCAAGTGGAGGAGTTCCTTGATGACTAGGGCATAAAGCATGAGTTTTCAGTTCCATACACCCCTCAACAAAATGGTGTAGTAGAGAGGAAGAACTGGACACTCATTGACATGGCAAGGACAATGCTAGATGAGTACAGGACTTCGGATATCTTTTGGGCCGAAGCCGTCAACACCACTTGCCATGCCATCAACCGGCTCTATCTACACAAGATCTTGAAGAAGACATCATATGAGCTTCTAACTGGTAACAAACCAAAGGTGTCATACTTTAGAGTCTTTGGGTGCAAGTGTTTCATACTTAACAAGAAACCCAAAACCTCTAAGTTTGCACCTAAAGTTGATGAAGGTTTTCTTCTTGGTTATGGATCAAATGAGCATGCCTATCGCGTATTCAACAAGACCTTAGGGAAAATTGAAATCGCGATAGATGTGACATTTGATGAATCTAATGGCTCTCAAGTAGAGAAAATTGATCAACTGATTGTAGGTAATGAGGAACCACCATGTGAAGCAATCAAGAATATGGTCATTGGTGACATTAGGCCACAAGAAGTTCAGGCCACATATGTGGAACCTCAAGATGGTGATACTACTGCCCCAAGACTTGAAGAAAATGGCTCAGCAGTGCTCCCTGGTCAGGTCTCTGTGCCTGTGGCCGGCACTGCCGGACCAAGCAGACAGGCAGTAGCTAGGCCCTCACCTGCTACTCCAAGGAACCTACAACCTATCTTTGAAGAGTATGAGTATGATGACCAAGCTGATCAACAAGAAGCCACAGAACATCTAAGATTGAGGCAAACCATTCAAAAGGATCATCCCGTTGATAATATACTTGGGAGTCTCCGAAGGGGGGTAATTACTCGTTCACATTTGACAAATTTTTGTCAATTTTACTCTTTTGTCTCCTCTTTGGAACCTCTCAAGGTTGAGCAAGCTCTCGATGATCCGGATTGGGTGATGGCTATACAAGAGGAGTTAAATAGCTTTGGAAGGAACAAGGTTTGGTCATTGGTGGAAAGACCAAATACCAATGTGATTGGCACCAAGTGAGTCTTCCACAACAAGCAAGATAAGCAATGCGTGGTGACAAGGGACAAGACAAGATTGGTGGCTCAAGGTTTCACTCAAGTGGAGGACCTAGACTTTGAAGAGACTTATGCACCGGTAGCTAGGCTTGAAGCAATTCGAATGCTTCTGGCCTATGATGCCCATCATGACTTCAAGCTTCAACAAATGGATGTCAAGAGTGCATTCCTCAACAGCCCTATTCAAGAGTTGGTGTATGTTGAGCAGCCACCGGGGTTTGAAGATCCCAAGTTTCCTCATCACATCTTCAAGCTCCATAAGGTGCTCTATGGGCTTAAGCAAGCACCAAGAGCATGGTATGAATGCCTTAAGGAATTCTTGATCAAACAAAGCTTTGAAATAGGCAAAGCGGATCCTACTCTCTTCACTTATAAAGTCAATAATGATATCTTTGTGTGCCAAATATATGTCGATGACATAATATTTGGTAGTACTAACCAATCCTTTTGTGATGAGTTTAGTAGGATCATGACTAAAAGATTTGAGATGTCTATGAAGGGTGAGCCAAAGTTCTTCCTCGATTTTCAAATTAAGCAACTCAAGGAAGGGACTTTCCTATGTCAAACCAAGTACACCCATGATATGTTGAGAAAGTTTGACATGGCCAATGCAAAGCCAATCAAGACTCATATGCCAACTAATGAACATCTTGATCTTGATGAAGGAGGGAAATCCGTGGACATAAAGGTATATCGTTCCATGATTGGATCTCTCCTTTACTTATGTGCATCTAGGCCGGACATAATGCTTAGTGTGTGCATGTGTGCTAGATTTCAATCTATCTCAAAAGAGTGTCATTTAATGGTCGTTAAGAGAATTTTGAGATATCTAGTTTTCACTCCTAACCTTGGCTTATGGTATCCTAAGGGCTCTAAGTTCGATCTACTTGGGTATTCGGATTCCGATTACGCCGGTTGCAAGGTAGACCGACAAAGCACTTCGGGACGTGTCAATTCCTTGGACGATCCCTAGTGTCTTGGAGTTCTAAAAAGCAAAATTGTGTAGCCCTTTCCACCACCGAGGCCAAGTATGTTGCAGCCGGCACATGTTGCGCTCAACTACTTTGGATGAGGCAAACCTTAAAAGATTTCGGATGTCAATTCACCAAGATACCTCTCTTGTGTGATAACGAGAGTGCCATCAAACTCGCAAATAACCCGGTTAGTCACTCTAGAACCAAACACATAGACATCCGTCATCACTTCTTGAGAGACCATGAATTAAAAGGAGATATCGCAACTCGCCATGTGAGCACAGAAAAGCAACTAGCTGATATCTTCACTAAGCCTCTCGATGAGACAAGGTTTTGTGCTTTGCGTAGTGAGCTGAATATACTTGATTCCCGTAACGTGGTTTGAACTATAGCACACATTTGTTTGTCCACCTAGCGACTTAGGCAAAACTTTGAAAATTTCAATTAAGTGTTTCAAAACCAATTTTGAAAGAAACTTGAGTATGGTGGTCATTGTATGTATTGTTGATTGCTTACTAACCATCATAGGGCAAGCAGCATATGTATACAAGTGCATAAATATAAAGTATCAGGTGGCATAGCTCCTCACTGCCTGGCTAGGCCAGCAGTGCCAGGGTGTCCGGTAGTGCCGAGACTTAACCGATCAGAGAGGGTCGGCCCAAGTCTTTTATTCCTAACCCTAGGCCGAGGGGACTCCATCCCAATCAGTTTCTCCCCTAATAGAACACCTCTCCTCTCTCAACCCCAAGGAGACCTAGGGAGCCCGGAGGTCCCTCTCTTCTTCCCCGGCAGTGCTGCCCTTTGGAGGTGCTGCCATTGGAGGAGGTGTGGAGGATCTTCCTCCCTGCGTCAAGCTCCATTCAAGCCTGACCTTCTTCATCCTCTTCCTTCTCATTCAAAGGTAATAACTTGAAACCTTAACTTGGGTCGATCTATGCAATGTGCGGATTTTGAGATGAGATTTAGGTTGTTAGTAGTTGCATTATGTATGGTGATGTATCTCTAGTAGTTAGATTCAATCAAAACTTAGATTCCATGATGGATCGATGAAGCCTATATGGGTGCTGCCTGCACCAGGCCGGCAGTGCCGGGCCCCTGGTCACATCACTGCTGCCAAGGCTTCTACAATCCACCATAGACTCTAATTTTTTGTTCAATCTCTCCACTAGGTTTCCAGACACTATTCTAAGTGCAGCAACTTAACACTCTCTCCTTTTAATGCATAGATGGATGCCGGAGAATCGAGCTGTGGTGGTGGAAGAGGCAAGGGGTCAAGGACAAAGACTCGCACTCCTAGGAATGATGATGGTCTGAATCCCAGGCAGAGAATAATTCAAGAAGAAGAATTGCAAAGGGCAGGGAGAACCATATTGGAGGGTGTTTGTCCTAGGACACCTCCAGATTTGGGTCTCTTTGATGGCTCGTATCTCATTGACCATCCTGAGGAGGTTCATCCCAGAGAGCCTCAGGACAGCTATTTAAGGCCAAGGGTGAGCTACCAGAATCATTGGCGGACAGTCCAGGAGCAGAGGGTCATCTATCCCTATGATGTGTCAAAGGACATGGGTGTAGATTAAAGGTTTTGGAATGTGTTTCATTCCGATTATTATTCCACTGTCCTCTTTCATACTGCTAAACCCAAGATAATTAAGATGAAGTATGTAGATTGAGAGCACTTGGAGAATAAGAGAGACCCTGTTTTTGACAGGGTCATTGATCAGTGCAGGCAGCTTGCCATGTATCACTGGATGGGATTCCAGAATGGCTGGAACACTGAGACCATCTACCAGTTCTACTCGACTTACTATCTTGACAAGGAAAACATGGTGATGCATTGAATGACAGAGAGCATGCACTATAGACTTGATTATGTGACTTTTGCCCGTCTTCTAGGCTTTGGAGAGGATGACAGAGAGTGCTCTAACATCCATGATGAGAGAGGCTTGACAAATGAGGAGATTTCACAGCTATACATTGAGCCAGAGCATGCAGATGGTCTTGTGAAGGGGCTGAGGAGTAAGTAATATATCTTGAACAACCTCTTCAGGACCACTCTCTATTGCAAGGTGGGATCTGCTTCAAACCTCTATAACACATCCAAGAATGTGTTAAGGAGGATGAGAGGTGGAGCACCACCTTTTTCAGTTGCACGGTTTCTGTGGGATGAGATCTTCCTTGCTGCTGATGATGCTAGGAAAGGGCTTCCCTATGCTCCTTATCTTATGTTCATCATTGAGAGAGTGTCTGACCAGATGTTCAACAGGGACACTGTCCATGAGCCTTATAGAGCAGAGAAGGCAGTGCACTCTACTGCTATTCAGGAGCAGGTGACTCCTCCTAGAGCTAGTACTAGGGCAGCAGCTTCAGATTACCCTGAGTCCTCCACAGTAGCAGACACTAGAGGCAGGAAGAAGGGTAAGCTTGACAGGATTTTGAATAACATCTTTGCAGACATTTGCTATGCCAATGACCATGCTTACCAGACCAGGCTGGAGATCAGACAACTCAGACAGGAGTAGGGACTTAGACAGATTCCTCCACCTCAGCTTAGTGAGGAGTCTACCTATGATGAGGTTGATGATGATGAGGAGGATGAGGATGAAGAGGAGATTCAACAGTCGTAGACTCGGAGATGCAGCAAGCGTATATCAGCTCCTAGTGTTCATTTCACTTCAGCTCCAGATGATGATTATGAGGAAGATGAAGATGAAGATGAAGATGACCAGATGGATGAGGATAGTTACTAGCTTGTATTCTTTTTTCTTTGTTCTTTTCTCCTTTTTGGTGACTTGTTGCCAAAGGGGGAGAATTATTAAGCGAAAGGGGTACAACATCTTTCGACGGTCATGGAGGAGTTGCAGCTAGTTATCTTAGTTTTTAGTTTGTGAGATGAGAGAGCAACATGAAAACTACTTTATTTGTAATATTGCCACTTTAGTATTTTATTTGTGTCATTTGTGGACATGTACTCTCTCATATATAGCATGATTGTCTTAGAATGCATTTAGTTTATATTTATATCTTGTTGTGTGATTGTGCTCAAGCTTCCGTAGCCTTGCTGTTGGTAGCAAGGCCGGCAGTGCCGGACTGCTGTCAATAGTAGGCCCTCTGATGTGTTTGAGACAGGTTTGTATCTACACGTATATACTTGTGACACCTTTTTCAGCACCCCACAACAGCCATGGATGTAGTGGGAGCCCTAATTCACTCCAGTGTGTGAAGCTTAGCTTTTCATGTCAAGTTTGGAAATTCAAATTCCCATTCACATATTTAGAGGGGGCTCCTACACCCATGACTTGCATTATCTCTGATTATTATTCACTTTTGTAAGTTCTAAGTGTGTTGTCATCGATCACCAAAAATGGGGAGATTGAAAGTGAAATCAAGCCTTAAGTGGATTTTGGCGACATGACAACATATTTAGAAGACTAATGAGACTTTGCAAGTATGACAAGTAGGTTAAATTTAAGGAGATTGATGAACATGTTGGCGGACCCCTCCAATTACAAAAGTGCATGGCAACAAGTTCAAAGGAGTTTAAATTCATTTTATACTTTGAAATTGAGTTAGGTATGCCGTACTATTAAGAGAGATTCAACACGCATGCCAACAAATGAACCAAATGCAACATCTATCAAAATATCATACACCTCCACATACATGTTGGGCAAAAACAACCAGCTGTTCAAGATCCATCTGTTGTTGTCTCTGCCAGGCTGGCACTACCGCGACTTAAACTGATCGTTGAACAGTGAAGAGGTATTTATTACCCCTCACTCTCCCCTAATGACTAGTTCTGCTATTCTCATTCTCAAACTTCGTGAAACAGAAAGTGAATCTCTCTTCTTGCTCTCCCCTTCTCCCTTGGTGCTCAACCACTCTCCTCCATTGATTTTTAATCAACCTTTGAGAGATTGAGCCTCCAAGCTTGAGAAGAAGCTTCTCTCTCGGATCTTCAACTCCTACAAGCATTTGGTTTGTGTGGTGGCCGGCGGTTTGTGTTCTTTACTCTTGGAGTTTTGCTCCTAGCCGGCTAGAGGTTGCCCTTGAGCTTGCCTCCTTTGTGTGGCAGCATAGGAAAGTTTGTATCACCCTCCATATTGCTAATACATTTCTCTCATCTCAAGGGTTAATTCTCTTGACTTGAGACCGAGGAAAGAGCTAGCCTTTGTGGCGAGCTTGAGCCTTGTGTGGCGTACCTCAACAACGTGGATGTAGGCAAGCCTTGGTGGCGAGCTGAACCACGGATCAAATCTTGTGCCCCCTTATGTTTGTTTCTATCCTTTGATATATATTGTTTGCAAGGTGATTTCTAGGGTTTGGACTCGATCTACTCGGTGGGTGTGTTGCTACCACTTTCAAGTGGTTCTAGAGGTTCCTTACACCTCTAGCAAGGTTTCTATTTAAGAACAATTTACATTCTCTCTTTACATTTTGAATTTTGCAAGTTTCTGTTCAATTGACCAGCAGTGCTGCCCTTAGAGCAGCAGCGTCGGCCACCCCGGCAGTGCCGTCCTGAAGCCCGGCAGTGCCGGCCTCACTGCTAACAGAAATTTGTTAGTTGTTTTAAAATAGGCCTATTCACCCCCCCCCTCTAGGCTAATCAGGTCCTTACAGGAGTCCCTATCTCTCTCGTTGTCCTCCCACCTAGCTATACTTACTAGTTATTCTAAGTTATCATTTATCTTGGCTTGTTCATTCATCACCATTCCTATCACATATATCGTTTACCCCCCTATACTAGTTGATACTAAGTTGAGGTGTTCTCTAGGATCTCTCTCGAATTATCATTTCTAGCTCAGCTTTTCCTTGGGAATATAAATTACGATACCTTGGAATACTCCTAGGTGAAGTGCTACAACGTTATAATCTGTGCGCTTGCGGATTTATCCAATAGTCATAAGAAATACCAACAACCAACCCAATCTTGTTTCATTTGGCATTTAGCATCAATGGCACCAATGCTAACTTTCTAGCTTGCAAATGGAGTCCCAATATCTGTAGGACTGTAGCTGGCAACAAACGCCTTGATGGCAAGCGACAACCTTGATGCTTATCAGAGTTGTATTAAACTGTCTAATGATAACAATGACAATTCCTTTAAAGTAACCGAAGAGATGGTGGATCAACTAAAATAACCGAACGATGATTGTATTAATTTGCAAGTTTTGAATCATTAAACACTTCCAATACTTTATTATTAGTTTTGTGATGGTTGCTCTTAGTTTTTTTTTACAGAGGTATGAGTGAACAAAAAAAAATGTTCGTCAATTCAATTACAAATGTGAAGTCGAAATCTAAAACTCAATGAGCAACAATACATAAGTAACCTTTCTGAACATTATTTATAAGAGAATATGTTAAAAAATACACCAAAAAAACAATGCTAGCTAGCACAACCCACTATCAACAGGTTTAAGTGAATCTAGATTTCTTGATTTCTTTAAAGAGACTTTTGTGTGGAGCATGCTGTAAATACAAACATCCATGCTATTTCATTACTACTTCCTCCATTTCACAACAGACCACTGCACCAAGCCTAATAAAAAAATGGATGAATCTGAATTAGCAAATTCTTTTTGTTATTTCCTAGAACTAAGCAATCCTTTTGTTAGTTCATGGACATGAATGCTTCACTGTAAAAAAGCAATATTCCAATTTCGTATATGCATCTGAACCTCATCAAACTTATCTGCTACTGAGTAGGCTTCAGAAATAGTGGCGCTTCAGGAAATTAGTAAATTTACAAGAACACACCATTTTGTGAATTGATGGCCAATACCATATGAAACTAAAAATGATTGAGTATTCTAAAAATCTTTATACTACTATTGAAGGTTGAAACCTGGATGATTATATAGCATGTCAATATTAGACTCCTAAGCAGGGTGATAGCATACCAATATACCAGACTCCTAAGGATTATTTTGTCTATTAAGAGAACTGATCCAGATTAAGAAAACAAGAAACTAACTCTGATAGCACAAAGACACATGATAACCTGCTCCTCTAAAAAAATACACTGGCTCAGGGATTAAATAAAATTAAGCTCTTGAACAAGTTGTGATATCACAGTTCGGCAACTTAGCAAATAAACTGACCAATATAAGCCTTGCAAATCTGTGTTGTCAGAGATTAAACATGTGCATCCAAACAAGGCTTTGAAGAGTTCCAGTTAACAACACTAGACATGTAATTAGTCAATCCATAAGATAACTTTATAGGAATCTGTGTAGAGGCCTAAAGTGCTATGCCCAAAATACATTATGAAAGCAAATAATCAGAATCCGGTAGAAAGCTTGTACAGAGAAGTATTCCCAACAATGCAATAAAAAGCTGCAAGTATAATTAACCCAGAGCTAATACGTAGTGCCAGACCCAAGTCAATATGCAGGCCGACACTACGACGACATAGATCAAACATCTCTGGGTCTCTGAACAGGGAGGTCTTGAACAAGGAGGCTCACGAGAACTTGCTAACATGAAGAGAATGGAGGGGAGAATTAGAGGGGAGGTACTCACCAGGCGTTGAGGCCATGACGGTCCTGGACTCTGTGGATGGGGCGGTCGAGCAGGTAGTCTTGGAGAGGGGGCACTGGGGCCGCTGGGCAGAAGTCAGGGCACCGGCTCACCGGGCGGGATCTGGGGACGACCGCGGGGCTCCGGGGAAGGGACCTGCCGTCGATCCGCCGGGCCTGGGAGCTTGCCGGTTATCGCTATCGATTGGGCAGGCGAGCAGCCGCGTGGAGTGACAAGTCTTGGACTCACGGGTGTCAAGAGTAGGGCTCGGCGCTAGGTGATTGGAGATTGGCGAGGAGAAAATCGGGTGACTGGCGAAGATCACGCGCGCGCCGAAGGGAAGCGAGCTGGGAGGAGCCGAGGAGATCGTGTCCACGTTGGGAAAGCGAGCGACGGGTGCGTGATTCAAGGAACCTTCGGGGACCATAGGAGCAGTTTGTGCGCGTTTGGCGGGGTATCCAGCGAGCGGGTGACACAAAATTAAAGTTTGGAACACAAATATGCTTGATGCCCCAGGAAGTCACGGCGAGATGAGTCAGTGGCGGGCGCGTGAGGGGAGTGGGAAGCCTAGGCGTAGGTGAGGAGGGTGGGAAGCATGATTGTAGGGTCAGAGGGTGAGATCCAGACTTCCCACTCTGTTAGAAGATTTCAATTATAATAGAGATTTACATCGGAGTTGGTGTGTCCTCCCCTCCTCGACGTGCAACGCACGAGCACGAGCAGGCCACCCGCCTCCCGTGTACACATATAAGACTACCCGCAATGTGTGCGGTGTTGAAAATTTAATGCTCATGCCATCTAGACCGATGCCCAGAAAATGTTCAAACCTACAACGTTGAGCATCGTTTGTGTCAGATCCTCTACCTGGTACATGAGAAAGCATCCGGTACATGAAAAGTACTATCGCCGGCCAAAAAATACTTGTTTACTTTCTCAGCATCGAGGCAAGAACATGACTCGGTGCTAACATTTTTTTACTCAGCATCGACACCCACAATGGCATGACTCGATGCTGAAATAGGTGAGAGAGTGTTTCAACATCGATTTTTTCCAACGTTGTTGGTAGTCTAAGGTGAAAAAAGACGTGATAGCATCTATCATCTATCATATCACCGCAAAGTTCCCCTAAACAGCGTATACTTCAATCATTTTATCTACCAGCATTTGAACGCTTTGGTTGCCATGAAGCTTCTCCAAAAGGTAATGTCGGCTTAGTTATTCTTTGTGGGAAGCAAAAGTATTTCGGCCAAATAAGTTTATGGCTAGAACAACTTATGTAATTAAGCTTGTTTCTTTGTGTTCTTTTTTCTTTTTTTTTTCTCTTTGGTTCTTCTTAAATAAATTTCAGCAGGAGCGCAAGCCTCTTATTTTCTCTAAAAAAAAGTAATGTCTCTTTGAAGAAAATGACACATATACATATCATTATATTGTCGTGATACGAATGAAGACTAGATCATTTGTTTTCAATCTAGAGAGAATTTCTTTTCTTTTTTTACTTCAAACAATATATTTACGGGCAGATCCAAAAAAAAATAGGCCAAGAATGGCTAAATAATAGAACGAGGCTTTAAATTGGGCTTCGATGGGGCTGCTGGGTTGAGCTGAAGATGAGTTGGTCTGACTCACTGACATGCTCCTTGTATTTGTGGCCATGGGGTGCAGCCCCCCTCAATCTATCCTTGAGCAAGGTCCTTCGTATAACCAACCAAGCTTACACCTAGAGATTTCTCCCTGGAGTTAAAAAATGGGTACCCGTGATTTATCACGAGTCTGTTTGGAACACAGAAATTTTATTGTTATTGATTTTTTTTAACAATGGAATGAAATTTGGGCTTATAATCCTTAAAAAAGAGGAATCACACCAAGGTATTACAAAACGGCAATAGATGGCCATATGGGTATACAATATGATTCGATCGAAACTCCAATCCTAGAAGCAAATAAAGACCATCCATAGGGAAAAAAAACGGATAGCCACATTCTCCATCTTGCGGCAAGCCTCCAACACCATTTTTTTTTGTAGCCTTTTTTTTTTGAAAGAAAGATACTCACAAATACACCCCTGAAAGTATCCTTTCAAAATATAGACCCTGAGCTTGGAGTCGTATTTGTGAGTATCTTTCAAAAAAGGACTAAAAAACAGCCTCCAACACAAGATCCTTTTGTATCTCCGATATTGCAATGGTGTCTAGAACTGGAGCCAATGTGTTCCCTTGAAAAATAACTATATAAAAGAGGGAGCCAATGTCTGTAAAAGAGTTCTATATCCTTGTCGTCGTTTAGGTTTGCCGACTGGTTGCTCAGATCGTAGTGAGAGGAGGGAGGAAGGAGACGATGAGTGGCTAGCTATGCTGTGATTTGCTGCCCGAGCTATCGCCAAGGGTGATGTGGAGGCCTCAAAAGTATGTTAAAACACACCTTCGATAGCTTTAAATTAAGGGTTTATTTGAATGTCTATGGATCCACTTCAATCTAATCTATGTGGATACACTACTACAGAAATGATTTGTAGCAACGACAACCTATTTCCATTAGAGGCGGCTCTATCAGAAACCGCCCCTACAGTGTGCGTGCACGGGTCCCACGAATACGACCGCCCTTAGAAATCCAATAGCAGGGGCGGCTGGTAACAAGAGCCGCCCCTACAAATGGGACTATTTGTAGCGGCAGCTGATCATACAACCGCCCTTCGTGCTTCATTTGTAGGGGCGGCTCAATATGGAGTCGCCTCTAAAAAGGAAACAGGATAAGAGCCGCAGCCTCCCCTTCTTCCTCCTCGGGACAGATACTGTAGCCCGAGAGAGGAAGGAAGGGAGGCCTTGGGCACCTCCCAAAATTGACTTTTCAAGGGGGAGAGGTTTTCAACCGATTTTCTTTGGTGGAGAGGTTCTAGAAGGTAAGAAAAAGATATTTCCCTAGTTATTTTGAAGTTTTAATTGTTGGTTAGTGAGTAATTAGAGTTTTGTTTTTCTCTCTCTTCTATGGTGGATTAGTCATGTATGAAGCAATTGGACCAAAGTTTTAAAGGTTTTAGACTAAATTATTTAGTGGAATCACATTAGAAACTATATTTGGTGAATCTTACTTGGTTTTAGTGGACTATTAGTTGTTTTTATGGATGTTTCATGCACATCTAGATCTAGATCTTGAATTAGGGTTTGATATATTTTTTTCTTTTATTAATATCATTTCTGCTATAAATAAATGGTTGGTTCTCAAAATGTGATTAAGTTTGCATGAAGGATATAGAATTGGTAAAATCTTAATTGTTTCTAATATTATATTTTAAATTATTTTTTGTAATTAAGATTATTAAAATTAAGTGGACAATTATTCTCTAAAATAGTTTTTCATTAGAGTGGTAGTTATATTCATTCAACTAAATATTTATTTAATTCCTCTTTCTCTATATAAAAATTATTAACAGTGATGTATTTGTTTGATTCTTATCTTAAAAGATGTAGTATAGAAACTCTTGGATGTATGGGTCGTTAAGGTGGAAGCTAGGTTTCCGTGAAGAGGTGGATAAATTTCTTGAAGCCGCACAGAAGCATGCAATGACATTGACTGTCACACCCAATTTAAGAATAAAATTGAATTGCGAATAACTCATGTGTGCCCAGAGATCAATCACACACATAAGCCGACAAATCTTTAAATAGTACCATCACCGAGTGCTTATTACATAAGGAATAATATTCTTAATCAAAATAACGGAAAATAAAGATAACTCTCGCGACGAAGCTCCACTTCACAGGGAACGCCGACTGGTTGATCACTAGCCTAGTACTCTTCACGGTAGTCTTCATAGCCATCTGATGAGGATGATAAAGCAAGGATGAGCACTTAAAGTACTCAGCAAGAGTAACACAAGGTTATGAAGCTCAAAAGCTGACACTGTCTTTACTGCGGTTGCTTTTATCTTGGTCAAGTTTTACCAACACTTAGCTTTAGTTATGCATACCCAGTTAACCAGATAATAAGAATATTAATCAACATTAACAATTAAACAACATGCTCATCTACACTGTGAGTTTTCCAGGCCGCTCGTGACCGTGAGCACGGCTATCATGATAGATTCACACTCTGCAGAGGTTACGCACTTTACCCACAAGCCGTGTTGCCCATATGCCCGAGTTTGCAACTCCCAAAACAGTGCCAAGGTGAGTGGGCAGGGTACACTATGAAGTCTTTCAAAAAGTCTTTCTAACAAGTAGTAGACCCTACGGACCCAAAACAAAAGGGTATATGGGACACTCCGATGGTACCACCCACAGCGGTCCCCACACAAGCTATACCCCATAACCAGCTCGGCAAAGGTGCCTTTCACGAACTACAACCATGCTAGTCCAACTCTCATAATTGACTAAAACCAGAGCCATGTTAGCACTTGTGGTTGCGTTATTATCCCAGCTTTTGCCCTACAGTGGTGTCCTATACCATGTTGCTACAAAAGCAGATTTTAATCATCGTTGCATATATCCATTAGTCAAGATTCAATTCGAAATCCATTATGTAAAGCATAGCAAAGCTACCCCATATGCATAGCAACCCATTGGTGACAAGGTAAAAGGATAACAAACTATGGTAGAGATCTAAATAGGAATCAATTGAGACACATGCAATCATGACTAGGTGAATTAAGGTGAATAGGTAACAAGGATGATCCCATGTTAAACTTGCCTTGATCACAAAGCTCCTAGTGGTCCTGATCTGCTGCAAAGAACTCCTGATCACCGAAAAACTCACCGGCTGTACTCGATCAACATCACCACGCAATCATCCGAACAATCATACATGAAACAACCAAGATATAATTAGAATATTACACCAAAACAATAAAGATATTTTGAAAAGATTATAAAACAGACCTATACTATACTACGATCACAAAGACGCGAAATTCACGCTAAACGGATCTAAAACGAATAAGATATGAATTAAACAAGATTTACTATACAAGATTACAACATTAAAAGAATCAATCTAATCTTGATTTTCAAATGTGATTAACATAGATGAAAACTATACCATTAGATAGATTATAAAATTACGAAGCTAACGCAACTTGAACGGGTCGATTTGGAGCTAAAACGAGCAAATTATGAGCATTTGAAAGCGTGGCAAAATTGTAAATAAACTGAACTTTATTGAATTAAAATAAATTAGAAAATCGAGTTAATGAATTGGATCTGGACTGCGGGTTTAAAAGGAAGAAACCGAGGGTCTCTTTAGTAAATAGACCCGCGAAGGGGTATCGGCCGCTCATGGCCGTTGGATCCAAGATGGATGGATCGAATTAGATGGAAGGTGGAGGGGTGGTGCTCCCACCGGAGCAGGAGGCCGGGACGGTGGCGCCATGGACGGGCCGAGCCCGAGCTCGCCGGCGTGGACCGAACCGGAGCTACGGTGCTCGGTTTTCCAAACCGAAAACACCAGGAGAAAGAGCGGAGAGAGGCGAACTCACCAAGGACAAAGGCGGGGCTCGATGATGGACGTGGATGGCCGGCGACGACGAACAGCGACAGGGAACTCCTGCACACGGCGACAAGGTCAACCGGAGCGTAATTGAAAGGGAAAAAGAGGCTGGAGGTGTTCCGCGGCCGCGCGAAGATGATGCGAAGCTCGAAGAGGCTTACGGCTGCGGGAATCGTGGCGCGGAGCTTCGGTGGCGTTGCTCTGTTCCGGTGAACGCGATGCAGCGCTGCTGCTTGCTAGGGCGAGGCGAGGCGCGAGAGCAGATGAGGAAAGGCGGCGCAAGGTCCGGCTATTTATAGCGGGGTCAGGGGAAGTCCAGGGAGGATATGTAGGGTATGAGGTTTCTACACTAGCTAGAAAACAAAATTTTTCTACCCCATAAACCAGGAACTAGTGCTAGTTTTTAGATCACGGGGTTACCACTAGACGCGCAGGTGCAGTGGAAGCGACTTGATGTAGTCGTGCACGTCGCAGCAGTGCCGTGCAGTTGCGAGGTCTGCCGTCTCAACGTCTCCTTCTCGCGGTTCGTCCTTGTGCTCCAGATTGCAACACCTCTGAGGAATCCCACACGTGCAGGGAAGAAGCATCACGCCTCTGGACTGCTAGGTCCGCGAGGAGTACTAGGCGCGAGCGTGGGGAGGGCGACGGCGGCTGTCAAAGAATGTGAGTATCTCGCCCCGCGCCCACCCCTTGCTTATATAGGCGTCCTAATGAGCTCCGACGTTGGAGGCCCATTAGCAACCCTAAACCTAGTCTAATTCGGGTCCAGCCCGAATTAGGCTTCCAGCCCCTTAAGCGTGCGACCCTATGGACTCACGCACACATAGACATGGCCCAAGTACTCTTACTCGACCAATAGTTGATAGCGGCCTCTAGCAAGGCATGTCAACTCCTATGCATACGCTATGATCATATCAGACGAACCACCACAATACAATATACATGTTATTCCTTTGCCTCATGATATTTGGTTCAACTCGTGGGTTAACACTTAACCCAAGCACGGCCATGCATTTCATGATCTAATCATTTGAGTGATCCAGTGATATCTCTCTCATATGGAGAGTGGCAAATTCCATCTTGATTGACTATGTCTCACAGCATGTTTCCTGACAAACCCGAAAGCTACCTTTATAACTACCCAGTTACGGAGTAGCGTTTGGTAGTCCTAGGGTAGGTCGTTTCACATCTTGAGTACATACGACAATCTCAGGTCTAAGGACATAACGTACACGATGTGTATAGAGACAATCTCATGTCAGGTCTGTCCAGCACCATGTCCTACATGTGCTCACATTATTAGTTTGACATCTCATGTCCATGACTTGTGAAACATAGTCATCAACTAATAATGTGTTGATCTAATATTCATGTGCATTCTTGCACGAACTCTGATCAGGGACAACTTTTATAATAACCATACAAGTAAAAGAGTTTCACAAGCAATTCACATAATTGCTAATCGATACAAGTTGTCTTTAATGGATATTCATAACATGTCATGGATACAAGGAATACATCATCTCTATGATTACCTCTAGGGCATATTCCCAACAGTCTCCCACTTGCACTAGAGCTAATCTCAAAGATATCTAATACCCATAGCTTTCACATGCGCCTCATGCTTGGGCTGTGGAAGAGCCTTTGTCAAAGGATCTACAACATTCAAGTCCGTATGTATTTTGCACATCTTGATCTCATCTCGACCGACAAACTCTCAAATGAGATGAAACTTCCATAGTACATGTTTGTTCTTTTGGTGATTCCTAGGCTCCTTAGCCTGCGCTATCACCCCATTGTTATCACAATACAGATTCAATGGGCGAGACACATTTGGAACCACGCCAAGCTCGATGAGAAACCTCCTCATCCAAACACCTTCAGCGGCAGAAGCTGCAATGTACTCGGCTTCTGTTGTAGAATCGGTTACCATCTCCTACTTGGAACTCTTCTAGCTTACAGCACCACCATTTATTGTGAACACAAAACCTGATTGAGATTGTGAATCATCCATGTCAGTTTGGAAGCTGGCATTGGTGTAACCATTTACAACGAGCTCCTCCTCACCTCCATAGATTAGGAACACATCTTTAGTCCTTCTCAAGTACTTAAGGATGTTTTTAACAAGCGTCCAGTGACTCTCACCTGGATTAGCTTGGTACCTGCTCGCAACACTTAGAGCATATGAGACATCTGGGCAAGTACATATCATGGTGTACATAATGGAACCAACGGCCGAAGCATATGGAACCTTACTCATGCGCTTCTGCTCATCAGCTGTCGTAGGACACTGCTTCTCGCTAAAACGCATACCATGTGACATAGGCAAGAACCCTCTCTTGGATTGTTCCATGTTGAACCATTTCAACACCCTGTCAATGTATGTATCTTGGCTTAATCATATAAGCCTCTTTGATCTATCTCTATAGATCTTAATGCCCAAAATGTATGTTGCTTCTCCTAAATCCTTCAAAGAAAAACTATTATTCAGTGAAGTCTTTACGCATTGCAACATAGGAATGTCATTCCCAATCAATAGTATGTCATCCACATACAAGATTAGAAATACAACAGCGCTCCCACTTTCCCTCTTGTAAACACAAGGTTCTTCTTCATTCTGATGAAAGCCAAACCCTTTGATCACTTCATCAAAACGAATATTCCAACTCGAGATGCTTGCTTTAATCCATAAATGGATTTCTTTAGCTTGCATATTTTTCGAGCATTTTTATGATCAACAAAGCCTTCAGGCTATATCATATACAGGTCCTCTTCCAAATTTCCATTTAGAAAGGCTGTTTTAACATCCATCTGCCAAATCTCATAATCGAAATAAGCAGCAATTGCTAGAATGATCCGGATAGATTTAAGCATCGCTACTGGCGAGAATGTCTCGTCGTAGTCAACTCCTTGAACTTGCCGAAAACCCTTTGCAACAAGTCGAGCTTTATAGACGTGAACGTTTCCATCCATATCTTTTTTCTTTTTATAGACCCATTTGCACTCTATGGGTTTAACCCCATCAGGCGGGTCAACCAAGTTCCAAACTTGATTGTTTCCCATGGAATCTATCTCAGATCTCATGGCACTTTGCCATTCCTCGGAATTTGGGTCCATCATTGCTTGCGCGTATGTCGCAGGTTCGTCGTCGTCTAACAACAACACTTCCCCACGTGCCTCACGGATTCCATCTGACCTTCGTGGTAGTGGTGGTGTTTCTCTTGCCACAGGTATCTCAACTTGTTCTGCTACATTAGCATCACTCATAGAGTTATCCCCTATTGGCTCATCTTGAACTTCTTCAAGATACACCTTTTGTCCACTCTTCTCTTTATTGAGAAACTCTTTCTCTAAGAAGACACCGTTCCGAGCAACAAACACTTTGCTCTCTGATCGGTTGTAGAAGTAATACCCTAAAGTTTCCTTTGGATATCCCACGAAAAAGCATTTGTCTGACTTGGGTGTTAGTTTATCTGGCATAAGTCGTTTGACATAAACTTCACAACCCCAAATCTTTAGAAAAGACAAACTGGAACTCTTACCAGTCAACATCTCATGTGGTGTCTTAACTACGGACTTAGACGGTACCCTATTCAATGTGAAAGTTGTTGTTTCTAGAGCATATCCCCAAAGCGAGAGTAGTAGGTCTGACTGGCTCATCATAAACCGAACCATGTCCAACAAAGTCCGATTACGTCGCTCGGATACGCCGTTTCTCTGAGGCGTTCCAGGTGGCGTAAGCTGTGGAACAATTCCACAACTCTTTAGATGATTGCTAAACTCATGGCTCAAATATTCGCCTCCATGATTAGATCACAAGGCTTTAATTTTCTTGCCACGTTGATTCTCTACTTCATTCTGAAATTCTTTGAACTTTTCAAATGTTTTAGACTTATGTTTCATTAAGTAGATATATCCATATCTACTAAAATCATCAGTGAAGGTTATGAAGTATTGAAATCCGCCTCTAGCTGTCGTACTCATTGGTCCACATACATCAGTATGTACAAGTTCCAATAAGTCTGTCGCCCTCTCAGGAAAACCTGTGAAAGGCAACTTGGTCATCTTAGCCAATAGGCAAGCCTCACATGTCTCATATGATTCAAAATCAAACGAAGTTAGAAGCCCATCTGAATGGAGCCTCTTCATGTGATTCTCACTTATATGACCTAAACGACAATGCCACATATAAGTAGGACTTAACTCATTAAGCCGAGACCTTTTAGCATTAATATTACAGATAGGTTCATCATCAAGATTTAAAATAAACAACCCATTCACAATGGATGCAAAAGCCATAAACATGTCATTCTTTGAGATCACACAACCATTGTCTTTACTCGCAAATGAATAACCATCCTTCATCAAACATGAAGGTGACACAATGTTTCGACTTAAACTAGGAACAAAATAACAATTATTCAATTCCATGATAAATCCTGACGGGAGGTGAAGTTGCATCGTCCCAACGCTCAATGTAGCAACTCTTTCATTGTTGCCCACGCGGAAATCAACTTCTCCTCTTTTCACGCTTCTACTTATCATTCCCTGCATCGTATTGCAAATATGAGCAACCGATCCGGTATCAAATACCCAAGAATTAATATAAGAATTAGCGAAAAAATGTCTGTAACATAAACAACAAGTGTACAAGCAGCGGGAGTACCTTTACCACCGCCATCCTTCAAGGATTCCAAGTACAACTTGCAGTTCCTTTTCTAGTGACCTTTCCCATTACAATGAAAACATTTAGCTCCAGCAGCTTGTCAATAGCCTTGGGCGCAGGAGGAGGGTTTGGCTTAGAGGCCTTCTTCTTCTTCCAAGCCCTCTTCTTAAAGTTAGGCTTGTTTTGGACTGCCATCACATGGCTACTGCCAGCACCTTTCTTGATATCAGCTTCTGCTGTTTTAAGCATGCCGCACAATTCATTCAAGCCCTTCTCCGCCCCATGCATATGGTAGTTCGAAATGAAGTTCCCATAGCTAGGCGGAAGAGACGCAAGTATGAAATCAGTGGCCAACTCTGGGCCCATTGGGAAGCCTAGCTTCTCCAATCTCTGAGTGTGACCAACCATCTTGATCACATGTGGGCCAACTGCTGCGCCATCTGCAAGCTTGGTTTCGACAAAAGCCTTGGAAACATTGAACCTTTCAATCCTGGCTTGAGTATGAAACATATCATTAAGCGCCACGATCATATCGTATGCTGCATGATTATTATCAAATTGCATCTCGAGATCTGGCTCCATGCAAGCGAGCATAAGGCAACCCACTTCAAGATCAGCATCACATGCTTTCTTGTAAGCGGTTTTCTCTGTAGCAGGTGCATTATCAGCAGGCTCATCTGGTAATGGGGTGTCTAGAACATCTTCCTTTTTCTCAGCCCTGAGAACAATTCTTAGGTTGCGGATCCAATCCGCATAGTTTGTTCCATTCAACTTATCTTTCTCAAGAATTGAACGCAAAGTAAATGGTTGATTACTGGGAGCCATCTACAACAAAAGTAATGCAAAATACTAAGACAATGTATCCAAGACAGAGTAAATCATATTAAACTTTTAATAGAATCTACTCCCACTAAAATCAATATCCCTCTATTGAAACTTAGTGATTCAAGACCCGCAGCTAACAAGTCTACTAGTGAGCTTTAGCATCACCGCTAGGAGACATGGTAGATCGGTAAGCAACTCCTTGCTAATCATATCACATATGACTCTTGTTGTTGGGTGGCATCTCTATGCTTGTGTTACCAACAACTAATGCTCCAAGGTCCCTAACCGTTAGGATAACCTTGTTTAAGTAACCAAACCTTCTGCTTGTAAGTGTCCGACACAAACCTGTCTAGTCAAGGAAAACCAGTGGCACCCTAATTTCATAGACCTGCCACCGATCGTACGAGACACGTGACAGTGCAAGGTTTGGGGAAGCATTATGACTTAAACATTGTTGAGGGATTGTTCTACTTCACTACCGCATATGTAGACAAAAACATTATCGCACGTGAAAGTAGAACATCGTAAGAACGACATAAACACAGATTTGACTTGGTATAGCCCATTATTCCTTTGGAGATCTCCATCTCTATCAATTTGTTCATCATGGTGATCGCCATCTCCATGATAGAAGTATGCCATCCTCTGTGATGAGTCCACCAAGACTATCTATCACTACCGTAACATAGTGAAGTAAAATTACATAGTCGTAGGATCATCATAGATTGGCACGCAGGCCATTACATATGAATGGACAATATCTGTGGCTCCAGCCATATTGTCTTAATCATGACGTGCAAGCCATGAATTAATTACATACATGCATCACATACACATAAGGGCTATACCAATCACGAATACCTGCAAAACAGAGTTAACCGATTCCGACGTCTAAACTTAAAACGCCAAAAACTCAATTTTGCAAGCTGTTTTTCGCAAATCTAATTTTCGCCAAAACTGCCAAAGGCTGTCGTTGACGAATGCGAAATTTTCTGGCGCACGATTTTCGTTTAAGGTTTTTCTCGTTCTGAGGTCGTATGCAAAAGTTATGGCCGTTTTACCGAACAACACTTTTCTACAAAATTCCCCTCCGACGGCGGATCCAATCCGTCGCTGCCGCGCATCCTATGCGCTCGGAACTTGACCTAGGTTCGATTCGACCAATCTTATTGATCTCTAACTCATCATAATTGGGTTTACATGTATCACTTAACTCGGATGGCGGAATTCCGACCGGTACGAGTAGATCGTTACAATACCAACGTTGCAAGATCACGAACCATGATCAGAGATTGATCTTAAACCGCGCATATCACCATATGCTCATACCCGAATGTATAACGAGGCAACTAACGGCTCTGATACCACTGTAGGGTTATGAGGTTGCTACGCTAGCCAGAAAACAAAATTTTTCTACCCCATAAACTAGGAACTAGTGCTAGTTATAGATCACGGGGTTACCACTAGACGCGCAGGTGCAGCGGAAGCGACTTGATGTAGTCGTGCACATCGCAGCAGTGCCATGCAGTTGCGAGGTCGTCCGTCTCAACGTCTCCTTCTCGCGGTTCGTCCTTGTGCTCCAGATGCAACACCTCTGAGGAATCCCACACGTGCAGGGAAGAAGCGTCATGCCTCGGAAGGAATAATACCATGATGGAGGTGGCAACGGGTGTGGCACATCCTCCTGGTGGCTTCCATCATAATAATAGGCGGATTACACTAGGGTTGAGGTGCATTCTGTGAAGCCGGATTTCATCAAGTGGAAGATAGACTACGCAACCCCGAGGAACTTGACTTACTTGGAGAAGTAACGAACCAGTTCATCCTGTGGCATAAACGAGACATTATATTGAATGCTTGTTCGCCGCCTCCACCACGTTAGGAGGGAGTTCTTGAGGAAGGGATACATTCAGTGTGTCCTAAGATGGAACGATCTTCCCCACCTCGTAGTATGGAACAGTTGCCTGAGATGGAACGCTCTTCCCCACCTCGTAGTGAGCATGCGTTTGAGATGCCACAACCTTCTTTGTCTCACGGTGAGCACGTGGCTGATGATCAGATACCTCCAAACGAAGATCATACACAAGAAGGTGCCGACAAGGAGCCAAGTATTCGAAAATCACATCCAATTAACATAAGGCCACCTTATGTGCCCATGACAGATGTCTCAACGATGACCAAGTGGTTTGCCCATGACCAGTTCAAACCTCAGAACCAAGTCAAAGATGTCACCGGTCCTCCCCCCAAAGACAATGACCAAGCCCATCATCCAAAGATTTGCAAGTACCCAAATGTTGATGCAATCAAATGGTCAAAGGATTGCCCTAAAGAATACGAAAGAGGGAAGTCATTCCTACCAACTTGGGCCATCCAGTGCCTACCACATGGAATGAAAAAGTTCCATGATTGATACTTGCATGCTATCCCGACGAGCATACATCTCATTGAAGCATGCTTCCCCTCCAAGACATTTGGAGGCCCAAAAGGAAAAATTTTCTTTTACTTTGATGATATGAAGACAATATTTTGACTCGGAGATATGGATATCAATCTCATTCGCACGTGGTGCTTGTAAGTCAATAACACTTTCCTTATATGATTGATATGATTTTTGTTATAACTAACCAAAGTCATAATGTGTAGAATGCAGGTGCACATTTCAAAACAATTGCGAAAGTTAGGACCAGCGTACGTAGACCCTCAATTAATAACATAGTCTTCCTTTACTTACCCCAAATTGTGGAAAATGGATGGGAAAGAGATGGCCGCAGGAAAGACCAACGAGGAGAAGGAGATGATCCGACGAAGAGCAATAAAGGAGGCGGCCCTTAGGGTTGCGGCGTACATTGCTGGAGTTTTTGCTACATTGCAACAACACAACACTATATGGCTACCCTACAACTTTGAGTAAGTTCAGTTATATCTTTACACCTTTTTGGTTTGATGAAAAAAACTTATCTATTTCTATGATTAAATTTGTGCAGCAACCACTGGATATGTATAGGTGTCGATGTCGGGCATGGCATGGCTTGGGTATTTGATTCAGTAGATAAGGATGAGAACTCATACAAAGACTTCATATCTATCCTCATCCACATCAACTTATATATTTGTATATATACACAAAGATCATACATTGCATTTCTTTATTTATTCAAACAGGGGGTATAGGCACTATGTTAATCATCACAAAGGGAGGCATGATCCTAAAAGGTTAGCGGACCTATACATCAAAACAAAATGGCCAGTAAGTGTAGCTTCCTTTATTACTCTCATTTCATTATTGTTGAAGATGATTATTTAACTATATATGCGACACATGTACAATGCCATAAGCAGAAGTCCGGGAGTGTACATTGTGGATATTACATATGCACTTACATGAGTACCACCCAAACCTACAGGAGACACCCAGGAAAAGTAAGTTACAACTACTTCACTAGCAAGTCATAAACTTGATAATCTTAAGTTATGCATGTGATATGAATACTATTGTAGTGGCCGGAGGAGGTAGGGATGAGAAAAACACTTCTTGATGATGATACCAGATTATACATGTTAAGGGCATTTACCATGATAGAAATTCTGATTTAGGATCACAACCTCAACACCAACATCTTCGTGAGTGGCACTTACTAGGCTTAGGTCGTTGATAACAATGTGTATTGAATGATTCCGATATACTTGTTGTAATTTGTGTGTAATGATGAATTATGTGCTGCATGTAATGGCTACAATGACTTCTGGTCACTTTTGGATTTGTTCCAGTTGTGTATGCTCTGTTCAGATTTGAATTTCTGAATTTAATTTTTTTGGCGGGAAAATTATTGTAGGGGCGGTTCTAAACTAAAACCGCCTCTAAAAAACATTAATAGGGTCGGCTGGGGTCAACAGCCGCCTCTACAAATTGAATTGTAGAGGCGGTTGTTGATTCCAGCCGACTCTAGGAAATCATCTTTAGAGGCGGCTTGAGGTAAAAACCGTCCTTACAAATATGATTAGTAGGGGCGTCTTGGCCTGTTGGGAATATGTCCTAGAGGTAATCATAGAGATGATGTATTCCTTGTATCCATGACATGTTATGAATATCCATTAAAGACAACTTGTATCGATTAACAATTATGTGAATTGCTTGTGAAACTCTTTTACTTGTATGGTTATTATAAAAAGGGGTTTTCCCCGATCGGAGTTCGTGCAAGAATGCACTGAATAATTTGATCAACACATTATTAGTTGATGACTATGGGTTTTACAATCATGGACATGAGATGTCAAACTAATAATGTTAGCACATGTAGGAAAATGGTGCGGACAGACCCGACTGAGATTGTCTTTTACACATCGTTACTTATGTCCCCTTTGACCTGAGA
>CM039135.1:34197338-34212078 GCA_022036555.1 Microstegium vimineum
ACATGAAAGTTGTAGGTTTCGAAAAGTTATGAAACTTTGTAGTTCACAACTTTTTCATTTGAATTCATTTAGTGGCTCAAACAATTAATTTACACTCAGTTTAGTATAGAATATGAAGAAGTACTAACGAATCTAGACACAAATGAGTCATGGGTGGAGTGGTAGAGGAGGTACCGCTTGAGGGTGAAGTCTCTCAGGTTCGAATCCCCGGTGGAGTGCGTTCGCGAATTTTACGCGAAAAAATACGCGACTTGCGACTTCATCGGGCGGGCGGGTTAATACTGCGCTTGTCCTAGGATTTAATTTTTTTTTTCAATTTTAAAAACGCGATTTTATTCTGCGGATTAATACAGGCGGCTGACAAAGTGGGAATCCCCGGTGGAGTGGGTTCGCGAATTTTACGCGAAAAAATACGCGACTTGCGACTTCATCGGGCGGGCGGGTTAATACTGCGCTTGTCCCAGGATTTAATTTTTTTTTTTCGATTTTAAAAACGCGATTTTATTCTGCGAATTAATACAGGCGGCTGACAAAGTGGGCGGCTCACAGCCCGCCGCCTGTACTGTGGGCCGATTAGTACTGACCCCAGTACAGGCGGTGGGCTTGGCCGTCTGTATAAATGCCTCTACCACCGTCTCTAAAAATGTTTTTTTACTAGTGTTGGAGACGTTTTTTCTTTTAACAATAGCCAAATTTAATTTTAGAAAACAATTTGACTAGTCTCTTGGAGATGTCTAAGGAAAGTAAGAATGCGATAGAAAATGAAATCCTGCTGTTTCGATATTCTTACTAAGCAAATACAATAATCACTATCAGAATAAGATCTGGACACTCCTTTTTTGGTATCTAGAATCTAGATTCTACATCGTTATCTAGAGTCATTACGAGAATAAGATCCAAAAAAAAGTCCTAGTTTAAGACTATTAAGGAAAGAGACACGGGTGGACGACACGAGAGGTAATAATATATAAAAATAGAAAATAGTGTCTTTTGTAAAGAGATATAGACAAGGAAAAGTTGTTAAGAAATGGGAAAGTGTCGCCTATCCTAGGCTGATATCAGGGTTCAGGTTTTCAATCATGCAAAGGATGAAAAACTAAAACTGCATGGTTATATATTAGAGAATGTAAGGTGGTGCCGTGGTCCACTATATTTTGGCCAAAGGGACTAAATTAACCAATGAATCATACTCAAAACGATACTTTTCATGAGATTGATTTGGTTAAACATGGCACAAAAGAAATACTTATGACTGAAGTTTTGCCTCAGTAACTGAAAGGACGACCATACATACTTGAATTTTTATTTCAAGCAAAACCAATGACTTGCAGTATTCCCAGATGATTATTATTATATATCACTTTCTAATTACTAGTAGAGAAATGGCCTTTGGCTGATTCCCAAAAACAGCTTTAGTCCCGGCTAAAATTACGTCCGGGACTAAAGATGTTCCGGTTTAGAAACCGGAGCTAAAGGCAGTTACCGACCGGGGCTAAAACCCGTTTCTCTGTGAATGTATAGTCAAAAAAAATTATATTAAGAATGGATTAGTGACAAGAGGTTCCCAACAATCAAGATGATTACCAACGAGATCGTAGGCACACTGAAAGAGTCATTACATAGAACGAGTCTATATACACATTTAAATAAAATCATTACCGCACATGCATGAGCCGCACTAATAATCATCGTGAAATATTTAACATCTTCCCCCAAAAAAACAAATGGTATTTCCAAACATCAAAGCTATAAACGTTAGCCAAGAACATTATGACGACGCTTTTTTTTGCTCTAGCACAAACCTATTGAAGTTTGGAGCTTGGAATGATAAATACTTCCTCCATACTAAATTAAATTATAAGACGTTTAACTTTTTTTACCCTAAGTTTGACTACTCGTCTTATTAAAAAAAATTTATGTAAACATAATTAAATTTAAGTCATTCTGTCAAATATCTGATCATAGGGTACCCCAACTTCACACTTGGCAAAAGCAAAAATCATTCCCGGGAGCTCCTCCGCCCCGCCCGAGCTGGAGCGACGTCATCACTCCCGGGGATTCATCGCCTTAACCAAACCGAAAGGGCAATGACATCCCCTCGGAGAGTCTCCCACCCCGTACGAGCTAGGGTAAAGTCACCCGTGATGTCATCCACCCTCCAGGGCTTCTCTGCCTCGCTCGAGCCGGAGCAACCACCACCCCGAAACTGGCTAAGGCAACAGCACACCCTCGGAGGATCTTTCGTCTCGTCCGAGAAAGGATGGCGTCGTCCGTGACGCAATCTATCCTCGGAAGATCTCCCACCTCGCCCGAGCTAAGGCGACGTCATCCGTGACATCATCCGCCCTCAGAGGCTCCTCCGACTCACTGTGCACTTTACCCCATGGTCAAAAGGTCCATAGTACTGAATCGTCCTCAGGAATAGGGGTCGAGGGCATGGAACGTCATGCCTACCTCTGTAGAATCCCTGTGGGACACGCTCCAGTACCGACCGGACCGTCGATTGACTCTCCCCGTCTTTCCGGAGGACATCGGAACAGGGATCCGGGTGTACTTAGTCCCGTCCGATGGAACACAGGGGGTGCGAGTCCCTATTCTACCAACCTCCGCCCATGCCCAAATATGGCAACAGGGACACCACCAAGTACAAGGCGCGTGGCTACAGTTATACCAAGGACGAACAGGACCCGGACGGCGTGCCAACAGGCGCAGCCTTCTCCGGGAAGGAAGGCGAACAGGAGCCAGGAGCGTTCCCCAAGTCAATAGCCTATACCGGGCTCACGTTTTCTCTCTCTCTCTCTCTATTGTACTCCTCCATCTCTCCCTACGTATAAAGGGGAGAACGGACCTCCCATCTCTCTCTCTCTCGACACTCTGAACTCATTCACACACACATACTCGCATCCACGCGAGCTCTCACCATGAACCTCGAACTTCATACACACGAGACCTGGGAACCGGCTTCCCTCTATCACCAAAGCTTGTACCTCCCCTCTACAAGCTCTCCACGCTCGGTAATACGACCCCGCAACACACTGGACGTAGGGTGTTCGTGCCTGAACCAGTATAATCCCTGTGTTCTCCGAGCGTAACCATCCGATCTCCGACACGCTTAGAAATTTACTTGTTGGCCGTCTAGACCCCGCCATTTTAGACACCGACAGTTGGTGCGCCAGGTAGGGGGCCTTTGCGTGTCACCCATATTTTCGAGTATCGGATGGCTTCTCGCTACGTTGATCTCGCTCCAGGCTCCATTTTTTGGTAGCCTGGACTTCCAGTGCCATGGGCAGGGGGCTGACCTAGTCCTCCGCTGCCCTACGGCATCCTCCGAGGTAGCCGTGGACGCCATCTCGGCATCCATGGCCCACCTCAACCTACCTCCCTCCGGGGAGCAAGTCGCTTGCGGGACGGCCGTCCAGCGGGCCGACTACCCTCAGTTCGAGCACCAGCTCGACACGATGACGGGACCCCAACCAACTCAGGAGTCCCTGCAAAACCTCTACTTCGCATTCGCCAACGTGATGTCGCAGCTCGCGGGAGGGCAGCCGCTCTCCACCGGGCACATCGAAGCGCCCGTCCGGGATGTACTACCATTCGGCATGAGGAATGCCGCCGCGTCTTATTCAGAGAGGGTGGCCGCATGGTTCCATGCTGACCCCGTGGAAGGGACACGCATCGGGCTTGCGTCCCACCACCCCCGATCCAAATCCGACCTCCTCACGAGCTCTGAGGCTACCTCTTACACCGACTCCAGCCATGAGAGCGTCGACCCCTGGTATCCCCTGGACTTCGAAGGTCTGGGGGATAAGGAGGTTTTCTATGGTTTCCTCCACGCCAGCGATTACCTTCTCGACTCCGTTCGAGCGATTGCAGTGAGGGTCATGGCCGTGAGTGCTTCATGTGCGACGCGCCGCCACCCATAGCCGCCGTCGACCCCACCCTCATCGACGAAGGGGACGACAACGGAGACAGCGACCACATGCCCGTGCATCAGACGGGTGTTCCGGCACCCCACCACGGCCCGATCCGCAGCCTTCGGACGCTTGGCAGCAGTAGGTTCATGACCTTCGCGACATGGAACAACAGCTCACGGAGCGCCAGCGAAAGGCGACGTTCGAGCGCGAAAAGCTCGAGCGCGAAGCTGCCAGGGATCCCACAGAGCCCCGCGCTCGCAGGGATGCCCGAGCGGTACACCAGCGCATCATCAACGACGAACATGGCATGTCGCAGTTTACGTGGGCAAGCTAGAATATCGCGGCAGCAAGGATGCTGCTCCGCAAACTTCCGGTCCCAGATGCTCCCAACGGAAAGCTCGCTCACGACGAGCTGAAGACCCTTCTGGAGAGGGCCATGGCGCAACCGGCCGAGAGCTCCGCGTCGCGGAGGCACGGGCTCAGCACCGGCCACCCAACCGGCGCGGTCCCCAACGACCGCGAGGGTCGGTCCACCCGGATCCCGTACCGGCTGAATGCCGGCGTCCGACGATGCATGCTCGCGTAGGCAAAAAGCGAGACGTGCGCGACACGCTTGACGCGCGCAAGCATGCCAAGCAGGACGGTGCCAGGAGAGGCTACCATGTTCGACGTGGAGGCCGATACAGCACCGATGAGGACCGGCCTCCCCACGCCGGAGCCGTCGGGCCCCTTGGCGTTCATTCGCTGCATCCGCCGTGCACCTTTCCCGCAACCGTTCTAGCAACCAACCAACATCGTCCGGTACTCCGACGAAACGAACCCTGGGCTCTGGCTCAACGATTATCGCCTCGCCTGTCAGGCTAGTGACGCAGATGATGATGATTTCATCATCTGCAACTTGCCTCTCCACCTCTCAGACTCGACCCGCACGTGGCTCGAGCATCTACCCCCGAACACCATCGATGGGTGGATTTCCTTACGACAGGCCTTCGTCGGGAATATTCAAGGCACATACATGCGCCCAGAAAACCCCTAGGATCTCCACAGTTGTAGGCAGAAGGCGGACGAGTCCTTCCAGGATTACATTCGTCGCTTCTCCCAGCAATGCACCAAGCTCCTGACCGCGGCCGACGCGGACGTGGTCGGGGCTTTCCTTGCGGGCACCACCTACAAAAAGCTAGTCCATGAACTAGGCCGTAGCAATCCGCGCACCACCGAGCGACTCCTCGACATCGCCACGAGCTACGCGTCGGGTGAGGAGGTGGTTGGTGCAATCTTCCACCCCGACCAGGGAAAGGGCAAGGAAGCAGAGACCGCCGGCGAAGGTGGCGCCAACCCCGCCCAGAACAGGAACAAGAAAACGGGCAAGCCGCAGCGTGGCTGTGGCAACAACGTCGTCACGGCAGCAGACCGCAAGGCTCCCCACCCCCAGGGCGGAAAGAAGGTGGGCAAGTTCGATGACATGCCCACCAAGCCATGCCCGTACCACAATGGATCGGTCAAGCACACACTCCAGCAGTGTGAAATGATGGCCCGGTACTTCAAGGTCATCCCAGACAAGGACGAGCTGAAGCAGTCGGAAGGCCAAGACGGGGACAGGGGTCACGAGGACTCCTACCCCCACGTCAACAAGTGCCTCATGATCTTTGGGGCCCCGGAGGCATACAGCTGCAAGCGCCGGTAGAAGAAGGAGCGACGCAAAGTCTTCGTGGTCGCCTCGGCGACTCCGGCTTTCCTTGACTGGTCGGAACCCGACATCACATTCGGTCGAGATGATCACCCGAGCCACATTCCCTATCCGCGCCGCTACCCACTCGTCGTGGACCTAATCATAGGGAGCGTGCGCTTCACCAAAGTACTAATGGACGGGGGCAGTAGCCTCAACATCATGTACTACAACGCCTTCGAGGCCCTCGTCCTACGTAGGGAAAAGCTTCGACCCTCGGGGGCTCCCTTTTAGGGAATCGTCCCCGGGAGACAAACGGTACCCCTGGGGCAGGTCGCCCTGCCCGTCACGTTTAGGGAGCCGAACAACTTCCGGAGCGAGTACCTCAGCTTCGAAGTCGTGGCTTACCGAGGGACTTACCACACGATGTTGGGGAGGCCGTGTTATGCGAAGTTCATGGTCATCCCCAACTACACTTACCTCAAGCTCAAGATTGCGGGGCCATGCGGCATCATCACGGTGTCCTCCGACATCAAGGTGGCATACCAGTGCGAGGTGGACTGCTACGAGAACGCCCTAACCGAGGTGAGTAGCTGGTGGCGGCAATCGAAGCCGCTGACAAGATGGACGTCGATCCCTAGAGCGCGAGGAGCTCGAACGCCCACATCACCAATAGCTATGTCGTTTATCTACTTTTACTAAGTACTCTAGCACTTGTACATACGCATGTAATATCCTATAAGAAAAAAGTTCGAGGAATAAAAACTAGGAAACTCTCAGACAAGTCGCTTAGCAAGGTGCACTCCCGGCGCGCGCCAGAGCCCACCTCGCTCGGGGGCTGGAAGGGGGGAACCCCCTGTTTTTCTCTCCAAAAAGCTTTCTTTGTGCAAAACATCCGCACCTCTTCCCGCCAAACGAAAACTTTGTCTTCCCTGGCCAAGGGAGAAAATCTCACAGGACCACGACAACGGGCCGCGAGGTACTCCGACTCCCCCGGAGCCAAGTACTTCCACCCGACTGCCCATCTGAGCAGATCAGATCTCTTATCAGGAAAGGCAAAGCATGTAGACCAAAACGGAAAAGATGCAGAAACCATAAAAGAAATGAGCTTGAAGCAAGCTCACTAAGGAGCAATAGAAACTTGTCCAACACCCACCAAGGCGCATCGTACCAAAAGGGCAACTTAAACTGTTTATTACAAGGGACCTCGACCCTGATCACTGACCATGCAGGGTCGTTCTTCCGGCGGCGGCGAGAAAGCCTCATCTTCAAGCTTGGCGGACAGGGTCGTTGCGGGCTCCTCCACGACAGCCTCAACCTGGTCGAGCAGGTCCTCCGGGGCGTCCGAGGGATAACCCTTGCTGACAAGCATAGGAGTCACCACGTCGTAGAGGCAGGCGGCGATTGCCATCGTGCGATGGACCCCGATACGCAGCGCCTCCCGGATCCGCGCTTGGTCCCGCTCCCCGAGCAGGCCGACAGGGGTCCTGGCCGCGTCCGGACCACCCTCTACAGTTGGCACACCAAAGAGGTCGCACGCCCCATGCACCGCCTCGCGCAGTGCTTGCCACTCCTGCGCACCGGCCTGCAGCACTGTAGCGACAAGAAAGAAGGATATCAACCTCTAGACGAAGGACACACAAGTACCAAGACAAAACGGGCAGAGGAAGGTAACTGTAACAACCCAGGTTTGTAAACAACCAAAAATCCAAACTTTTCAAAACTTTTTCATGTATCGCGTGAAGCATGTAGTCGTTAGGTCTAACTGAGCTAGCCTAACAAAGTTTACCGACAAAACCGTTGCATGCATATAGATTGTTTGTAGCGACAAGAAATAGGGTTTTCAAAATCTTCTTAACTTCTTTAGCTTCAAAACCTTTGGCTTTTTCAAATGTTTTGAAAACTTCAACCCATATTCAAAATGTGTCTTCCAAAAAAACCATGGTTTTCAAACAAAAGATGATTTCAAAAGAAAGTTTGAACTCGATTTGAGAAAGTTTCAAAATCTCTTTTTCAAAACTGGCTTTACTTAAAAACCGATTTGATTATGCAAAAGTGCTCTCCCCTCCTATTTATAAAACTAACCTTCTCCATTCAAAAGGTCTTCGCAAACTGCTTTTCAAAAGCCTTCCCTTTAAAAGCCTTCTCGCGGAAAACTTCTTTTAAAACCCTTGTTCAAAAGCTTCTTTGCAAAACCTGATGCACTAATTCCATAGAACCTTTGGTAAAAGTTGTCAACCATAGTTGAACTTAGCGCCATCCTTCAGAGTAGTAACCCCAGAATCTCGGGGACAAGATTCCTGTAAGGGGGGTAGTCTGTAACAACCCAGGTTTGTAAACAACCAAAAATCCGAACTTTTCAAAACTTTTTCATGTATCGTGTGAATCATGTAGTCGTTAGGTCTAACCGAGCTAGCCCAACAAAGTTTACCGACAAAACCGTTGCATGCATATAGATTGTTCATAGATTCATGCCTTGGTTCTTGTTTCGATTTTGGATTTTGTGTTGTGTTTTGTGTTGGAGTGCACAACCTATAGAAACCCTCTCTCTCTTACTCCATCGGAATCCATCTCTGGGTTCCTTTAAACCCTTCATGAAAACATATCTCCAATCTTGTGGAAGTCCTCTCTTGAATCTCCCTTAATCTCTCTCAAGTATCAACGAGTCACTTCCCCTTTTATGATCTCGTGATCCATCCTCGATCATATCACTTATCTCATTGGTGCAAATCTGGGAAGTCATCTCGACTTTATCTAACCCTAAAAGGACCACCACTGCTGGACCTCTACAAATATACGAGCATGTTCTAAGAGGTGTATACAAACACATGTAAGCCATGGGAAATAATATGGTTATAGCAAAAGAAAGGAATAAGGAGAAGAGGAAACATCTCCTTGCCCCTGCAGCCAACCAGGCCCAGTCCGCCTCCTCACTATCCTCTCTCTCGGCCCGCTCCCTCTCTTTCTTGCCAGCCCAGTAGGCCCGCTCGCTCCGCACCTCTTCTCCCCGTTCCCGGCCCCCCTGGCCCAGCCGGCCACCAAGCCCAGCCGCACACCCCTGCCTCCCCCAAAACCCTAGCAGCAGCACGCCCCCAGCGCCCTGCTCCCGAGCCGCCACCACACCTCGGCGGACGTGCGCGTGACTCGCCGCCTCGGCCATCGCGCTCCACCTCGCGATAGCCGCCACACGTCCCTCGGTACGGACGCCAAGGCGCATCGCCATCCGCGCTCTCGAACCCTAGCTCGGCGACGTATAAGAACCGCTGCCACCGCTCCCTTCCTCTGTTCCGAGCCGCCGCCGCCGTCATGTCCCTCTGCTTCGTCGCCAAGCGCCATGCCTAGCTCCGCATCTGCGAGCTCGCTCTCCTCCGCCACAGCCACCCGATGCCCTAGGTGCCCCATCGCGTTGCCGCCGTAGTGCATGGCCGGGCGCAGCCAGCCGAGGTCGCGCACCAGCCGCGACACCGTGCTTCGTGCAGAGGACCCCTCATGGCATCCACCTCGCCGCCATGCCGTCTGCGTTGTGCCGTCGACCACTAGCGGACGTGGCCGACCACACCGACGACCGCAGCCATGCGTAGCCGATCGTGGAGCTCCTTCCGTCCCGAGCCTGCTGCCGCGGCGTCGTCACCGCCAACAGGAACTCCTGCCATCGTGAGCCTGCCGCGACAACCCGATGCAACCATGCCATTGCGACCTCGTCGCCTCTGCCCCGTCCGCGGCACTGGCCGTGCGAACCGCGACGTTGCCACCGCCACTATCGAGTCGCTCCAGCAACCCCGCCTTCGTTCCGGCTTCGTTCCGCTCCAGTGAGCATCACCAACCACAACAGCTGCCGCTGGTGAGACATACCTCCTGCCAAAGTCCCTACCTTTCCATTCTCACTGCTGCTAGTCTCTGAGACCGGCATTCGTGTCCTGTTCTACACTGTCGCAGGGCAAGCCGTGGGTCTGCTGTAGCACTTGGCGAAGCTCTGACGTCCCCAGCCCCCCCCTGCCGTCCTGTCCGACCTTCGTGCCATTGTTTTCCAGTGTGCAGGGAAGTTGCAGCCTTGCTGCGCTGTTCACTGGAGATTCGGCACCTTCTGGCAGCCTGCAGCCCTGCCTAGCCAGCCGCAACGTCCTTCAACCAGCCGTAGCCATGTCCGGCTAGCTGCAACACCATCCGGCTAGCCACAGCTAACTTGTGGCCTCCTGCAGCAAGCTGCAGCCGGCCAGCGCCGACCAGCAGAGGCTATAGCTGGCCAGCAGCTAGCCATAGCCAGTCCGGGTGGCCGTAGCTGGCTATGCCCATCCCGGACGCTTCGTCGACACATCGCAGCAACTCGTCGCCATCCCGCCCTTCAAGGTCAAGTTTTTAGAACCTTGCCGACGCCTTGGCGAAACTCCTGTTCATTCCATACATGCTCATACATGTTCGCTACGCATCATATACTCATGATATCCATGTCATGTATTATACTCATCTATCTATGCTTGTGTCGTGCCTTCATGCCGGTCTATCTATCACTCTTGTGCTATGGAAATGTGATCCCCCAGTTCGTTCTTGTGATGTGGTGTTTTGCTTGTCTGCGGACCGAGCCTTCGAGCCGGTTGAGAGAGCGTTACGTTCGGACGTTACGATCGCAAGCTTGTCTTACCATGATCGTGACGCCTAGCATGATCTCTTATGTTGTGTTTAGTTGTCCCCTTTGGTTCACGGTCGTTAGCTCCTATTCTTGTCCCTAGGATTGGCCATGGAGGACTTGGTGTCGATGTTGTTATCGACGTGGTTATTATCCACATGTTGCGAGCCCTCTGTGACCTAGTCTAGCGGATTCGAGTTAGGGGACAACCTTCGTGAAATCAACGGATGCCAACTCTTGTAGGTAAAGCTCATGGTCGCGAGTCGTCTCGCAATGACCATTGGACTTTACCTCCTTTGCTTCTCTTTGTCTTACCCACCTCGTATGCTTGCACCACCTAGACCAAGGGATTACCTTGTGTCGTTTTAGTGCACAAAGGTTGTGGTGCCCTACGAGTTGGTGTAGTCCGAGGAACTGTGATCTTGTGTCTCTATTCCTTCAACCTTCGTCCGTTACCATGGCGTGTGGTTGAGAGAATGCGGGGATTGTTCCTCTTTTATCGATCCTCATCTATCTAGTAAGACGTGGATTGAGTGCTCTTGTTCCAACTTCGATGCATGTCCATTACCATGACATGTAATCGAAGTGTCGAGGAACCCATCTCTTTTCGCTTGCTTGTTTCCTTTTGGTGTTTATTTGTCGATCTCTTTGTTCTCTCCTTCGATTGCCGTCGGATGCTATGGCGAGTGGATCAAAGGAAGGTGCATCCTTTTCTGTCCCCTTCTCTCTTTTGGCTCTTTCGTGCTCAAGCCTCTTGTATGCTTCTACCTATTTTAGACCGAGGTGCTTCTTAGGTCCTTGCGATGACAACCGCACCGCTAAGGCCCTAGGAGTGTTTAGCTGCCATTTAGTGCACGTAGGTCGTGGTACCCTACAAGTGGATTTGGGTGATTGTTCTCCTGTGAGTTGCTCCTTTCCGATGCCTCGCCCTTGCCATGGCGTGTGGATTGGGAGAAGTAGACCACTTCCCATTTTCTTTATTGCCCCATTCCAACCTCTCTTTTGGTTAGCGAAGCTATGGTCTATGCATGTCCTTGGAACCATGCGAGTTGACTCGATCAACCGTCAGAAAACTATCTTTACCAAGGGCGTGATATGGACGGCCTAGCCAACCCTCCCCCTCTTTCTATTTTTCCATTCTCTTTTGCTTGTGCCAATTTCCATGGCGTGCAAGTCGAAGTCTGTGGGACCAAGTCACAACACTTGCATCTTGCGGTGTTGTTCGTTCTTCTTTAGTTGTGGCTTGTGGGGTATAAAGCTACAAGGGCCGAACCCTATTGTACTTTTCTTCTCTCCTACTTGCAACCTTTTCGACTCCTGTCAATTCTCACGACACTCGGATCGAGAGATCGCAAGCCGTGGTGTATGTTTAAGTTAAGCTAGAGTCCAGGCCCCTTCTCTTGAAGCCATACAAGTTGACACCATCAACCCAAGAAGTGTGGCTATTTCGAAGTCGTGACTCGAGCTTATTCTTAACAGACAACCACTCGTGTTTTATTTTGAGCCCGAGGAAAGCGGACAACCACTGCGAGGGCTAAGTCTTTTGGTATCTTTAGTCTCTAGTCGCTCTTTTTGTGTCTCGCTGTCTTTTAGTTTGGATCTTGGTCAAGAATTGATTGCTTTCTTCCTTGTTTGTTGCTCTATCATGGTAGTTGCATCAAGGACGATGTTGATCGGACCGATGAACCGTTGGAGGCAGGAGACATGGGAAGAAACAGGATATGGATGACTATGGATCTATAACAAATAGGTGCCACGTCCCACCCAACCTCGTAGAATCCTATTAGACATGCATATACATAGATGCTAGTGCTTTACTTTCTGCAATTAAACTGATAGGTTGCATGGTAGACTGCTTGGAAAGCCTTTACCTTGTCGCAACCTTACCCCTGCACACCCGCTGCTAGGCTAGACACTCGCTTTACTTACTTGCTCGCTGCTTACTTCTACTTCACATTATGTCTATGATGTGATGCTGAGTGGATGATTTGTTTGTGAGTGGCTAGGCATTGTGTGCCATTATAATGCTAACAACTTGGGGAGATCTTGCCGTGTGTCTTGGGTGTGTGGTGAGGGTTGAGTCGATCAGACAGGCCCTACGACGAGTCCGTGGGATGAGTCTTGCCGGGGGTGCAACCTGGGCATCCCCACGTGAGGTACCTGTGGCGGGTACTTGTGTTTTGACGAGATCCCAGGGCGAGCCTCGGGATAGAGGTGCTGTGATGGCACGGGGGAGTACCCCGATTGTGGATATGACCTGTCTGATCCTACCTAGGAACTGATTATCAAGTGGACTGGAGCCTTGGAAACTTTCGTGCACACCATTCGTCCCTGAATGGGCGGGGTGCGGATGTCTACCAGTTTGGGCGATGCCATTACTACCAGGTTGATAGGTGATATAGGGTGGGTGGTACCGGTGTTGAGGCCCGTACCATCCTAGATGCGCAGTACCACGGTGGCCAGGTGCTGCATCTCCCAGTCTCAGTTTGCCGGTGCGCCGGGGAGCCCCAAGGCTGAGTGGTAGGATGGTATTGTTCCGGATCAGGAGATAGCACGTTATCGGCCTAGGCGTTGCGCAACGTCGATGATGGCGATCTTGTGGGTATAGGTGTACACACTTTGCAGAGTTGATCGATCTATACGTATAGCCGTGTCCCCGGATATGGACATTCCCTTGACCTACGCTTCTCTTGAGTAGTGAGATGAGTCCTTTCTTCTCCCCCCCTGGGTTTTGCAGGATCTGGCTGTGAGCCGCTGAGACATGGACGAAAGGGAGTTGTCCTTGTCGCCTAGAGAGTGAGAGTGTGGTGAGATGTGTGTGGATGGGATGGATGAATGGAAATGGGTTAAAACTTGATGAACTATTACTATTAATTATTGAAATATTGATTATTATATGCATAGGCAAACTACAGCCATAAATAGGTCTTTTGCTATATCCTGCATTCCACTTACCACAAAGCAAACACAAAGCATAGGGTGGGAAACAGTGGCCAGTACAAATCGTATTGAAAGTTATTTATCAGGTTTGGATGCCATCTTCGACGACAACAACAAGGATCCGGAGGAGGTTTAGGTGGTCTTGTCCTACGCTCAAGGTTGCCTGTGAAGGAGGAGCCTTCACCCGCTGGCGCGTTGTGTCTGCTTTGATATCGTTTCACATGTGTCTTCCGCTAGTATCATGTTGTAGTAGGGTGTGAATCTCTAAGTTGTAATACTTGTAAACTTGTAATCAACGATGTATGACTGTGGTATCAGCTGTATAATAATAATGTGATAGCTTGGTATTCCTAGGACTATCACATTATGTGGATTTCCTTTCGAGGAAATTGTGGATCGTTATAGTAACGTACCTGCATTCTCCCCCTCCAGGCCGAGGATCGACACGCGAAGCTGCGAAGTGACTGTTGTCAACTCGCCGACCTGGTTGGAGAACTCCAAGATCCTCCGATCAGCGTCGGCGCCGCATTCGCGTGCCCGGTTCGAAGCGTCCTCGAGGCGGGCCATGGCGTTGTTATGCTCCCGGCGGTTGACGTCACGCTGGCGCCGCATGGTGTTGCGCTCCTCCTCCATGGAGTCCAGCGCCGAGATGGTTCGGCGTGACGCTTCCACCTCAGCGTTACGCTCGGCCGTTAGGCGCTCAACTTCAGCCTGACGCGTCGCGCGCTCATCCGCCAACATCTTGCGGACACCCTCGGCATCGGCACGAGCGTCGTCCCGCTCCTGCTCGATCCGCCCGATGTCAACGGCACTCTGGCGCACCAACGCCTTCACATCCGCCTCCCTCATATCCAAGGAGGCCAACTGCTCCTGTAGCTCCGCCGCGCGGCGGCATGTCGCTACCAACTCTTTCGCGGCATTAGCTTCCCCGGCGAACGACCATGACCCGGGGTCCCACCGCCCGAGCTCGCGACGGAGGAACTCGGACTTCCCGGCGCTCGTCGCCATCAGGATCTGTATGGATGGAAACGTCAGATAATCGACAACATCAAACGATCAACACTCACAGTTGGGTAGCCTCTTACGTTGCCATGGTGGGTGAAGTCCTCGCGAAGCGCAGCGACCACCCTCTGGATCAGCTCCACCGCGGGCGCCACGAGGTGGTCATGCTCTTGACGGGAGGCTGCCACGCGGTTCCAGTGCCGGAGCTCGTGCTGGTCATCTAGTACGAACACCGGCTGCCCCTGGTTCCCCCGGTCGACCCACGTGATCGGGTCGCTATCCCCGAAGGCACAACGGTCGGGACCCAGCCGACGCAGCGCCCCGGGCCAATGCTCCCCCCGGCGCCAGCCGCCTCGCCTGGCGAGGTCGGGCTGGACTGGGAGAGGACGGCCTTCGATGCGCGGGCGTCGGCTACCTCCTCCGCGGTGAAGGACCGGGGGGCCACCATGTCCCAGGCTGGCATGTTGCGAGGAATGGGAATGCTCAGGGCCTCTTGTAGCTCGCCCCGGTCACCGCCATCTCGCCCTTGAACCCCAGCCGCGAGTTTGCGGTCCCCTCCGCGCCGTAAGGCCGCCCCCAACGGTTTCGCCAGCC
>CM039135.1:34212178-34226009 GCA_022036555.1 Microstegium vimineum
GAGTCATGGGTGGTGTGGTAGAGGAGGTACCGCGTGAGGCTGAGGTATGAGGTTCGAATCCCCGCCGAAGCGCTGGTTCGTAACGAACCAGCAGTGATGATCCGGTTCGTAACGAACTGGCAGTGTTGCGGATCATCACTGCCGGTTTGGCATAACCGGCAGTGATGTTACCCCTCATCACTGCCGGTTCGTAATTTGAAAAATCAGTGAAGCCTCTCTCGAAAAATCAAGTGTAAATTGATTGTTTGAGCCACTAAACGAATTCAAATGAAAACGTTGTAAACTACAAAGTTTCATAACTTTTCGAGATCAACAACTTTCATGTACAAAGGCTTTTCATTCGAGGTCGTTTACAAAAATTTGAATTTCAAATGGACACATTCGAACGTATTTTTCGATGACAAGATGATTTTAAAAGAAAACGTTGTGAACTACGAAGTTTCATAACTTTTCGAGATCTACAACTTTCATGTAGAAAGTTTTTCTATCCGAGGTCGTTTACAAAAATCAAAAAAGTCAACTATCCACGTATATCAGTGTCGGTTCCAGCCACGAACCGGCACTGAAGCTCATCATCACTGCCAGTTCATGGCTGGATCCGACAGCCACGAAGACGAGGAGCTTCACTGCCGGTTCATGGCTGGAACGATATACCTGTCCCGTTAATTTTTTTGATTTTTGTAAGCTACCTCCAATTGAAAAACTTTGTACATGAAAGTTGTAGATCTCGAAAAGTTCTGAAACTTTGTAGCTCACAACTGTTTCATTTGAAATCATCTTGTCATCGAAAATACGTTTGAATGTGTCAAATTTGAAATTCAAATTTTTGTAAACGACCTCGGATGAAAAAACTTGCTACATAAAAGTTGTAGATCTCGAAAAGTTATGAAACTTTGTAGTTCACAACTTTTTCATTTGAATTAGTTTAGTGGATCAAACAATTAATTTACACTCGGTTTAGTATAGAATATGAGGAAGTACTACTGAATCTAGACACAAGTGAGTCATGGGTGGAGTGGTAGAGGAGGTACCGCGCGAGGCTGAGGTCTGAGGTTCGAATCCCCACGGGAGCGCCGGTTCGTAACGAACCGGCTGTGATGATCCGGTTCATAACGAACCGGCAGTGTTGCGGATCATCACTGCAGGTTTGGCATAACCGACAGTGATGTTACCCCTCATCACTGTCGAAGTGATTGTGCCGGTTCAAAATCCGGCAGTGATGAGGGTTTTAAACCGGCAGTGATTAAACTTTTTGTAGTAGTGTGTCGTTTAGTGTTTAGCAAAATATTGCATGTTTGTTTCTAATAAGGACATGTTTGGTTGGACTATGGCTTTTACAAAACCTGTTGTCAGTTGTGACTTTTGCAAAAGCTACTTTGAAAGGATAGTTGAAATTTCGTTTGGTTGAGAAACATGGCTTTTTGAAAAGAAGCTTGTGTCAGCTTATCTCACTAGTGAGCGGACCCCGCCTGTCATCCTCGCCACATCCATCTTCCTCCTCTTGACACCATGTAGCGCGCAAGAGTGGGGGGTTCATCGCTGGGGCGTGTCAGGTTCGTCGAAACTTCTGGGAAGTCAAAACTCCCGACTTGGGTCGAAACTCCCTACAACGATGCATCTTCTAGGGACATAACTTCTTCATCCAAACTCCGAATTAAATGTTCTATATATATGAGAACGCATGCTATGGAAACCAGATTCTCATGGAAATTATGGAAACTCGCACATAGATCGTTGGATCTAAATCCGATAATGGGACAGATTAGGAGAGATTAGCAATTAACCCCTCCCACAGTGTGTCGATACACATGATAGTCTCTCTCACACTGTGGGAGGGGTTAATTGTTAATCTCTCCCACCATCGTATTTAGATCCAACGATTCACGTGCGAGTTTCCATAGTTTCCACAGGAACCTGGTTTCCATAGCATATGTTCCCAATGAGAAGAACACAATAGCGACGTCCATTTCACATTTTAACTACTTCAAAAGAATAAACATTTTTGGTTGTGAACAACTCTCCGCAGATTTAAGCACAGTAGGCGTTGTAGCTAAGATTGGGAATTAATTTTAGAAACCAAGAAACATAGATAGAGGATGTGATTTGATTGAGACTAAGAATCATTTTGAGTTCATTCACCGAAGCTTGACTATAACGCGTACACCCTCAATTGTAGAGGAGTCACAGGGCAATGAGCAAGGAGAGTGACTATGGTTTCTCTTATGCATGGATTGAATATTGAGGTAACACCAGTGTCTGACTGTATAGTTGGTCCCATTTTGCAGCAATGGAGCTTGTTGGTGTTGGTTGGACCTGATGATGGTACCTCACTTGCAAAAGCATGGGGATTCAGACCGAAGAGACCAGTTGACATTATGACATATACCCAAATCTATAGCACCCTTGCATTTTGTGCACAATAATACACATACATAATCTCTCACTCTCTCTCGCACACAATGGGATTGTTTGGACGCCGCGCGCCCTCGCCTGGGTGTGCCTGCTAGGCGATCAAAATCGAACGTCTAGGAGGCAACAACCAAAATATGTCATGAGGATGTCTTTTGTTTGAATTCTAACGTGGCAATCCAAATTTCTTCTCTCTAAACCACTTCATAATTCCATAAACTACGTAAAGATTAGGGTCTTATTCTTTTGATAAGACTATCTTCAACAACGACATCCAAAATACAAAAATCATTTGACATTTGGATAACACTACAGTTAAATGATTCAATATTTATTTTTTGTTTTTTCCAACAACATGACTGAAAGCTTAAGTTTGGTTTTGGTTAATTGATGAAACCTATTGGACTAACCCCATGGATAAGTGTGAGTTAAACTAGGGTAATCCAACTCAAGTGATGGAGCTAGACAAGAGATCATGATGGCGGTGGTGTCGGTGTCTAAAATGGCGGATCTAGACAGCCAACTAGTAAATTTCTAAGCGTGTCGGAGATCGGATGGTTGCGCTAGGAGGACACAAAGATGTATATTGGTTCGGGCACGAACGCCCTACGTCTAGTTTGTCGCGAGATCGTGTTACCCAGCGCGGGGGTGCTCGTAGAGGGGAGCTACAAGCAATGGAGAGAGGGAAGCTGGTTCCCAGGTCTCGTGCATATGGTGTTCTTGGTTCTGGAGTGCGTTCGCGTGAATGTGAGTGTGCGTGTGAATCTGAGTGTCGAGAGCTAGAGATTGGGGGTCCATTCTCCCCCTTTATACGTAGGGAGAGATGGCAGAATACAATGTGGAGAGGGGGAGAGAACGTGGGCCCGGTTCAGGCTGCTGACTTGGGAGCGCTTCGGGCTTCAGTCCGCCTTCCTTCCTGGAGAAGACCGTGCCTGTAGACACGCCGCCAGGGTCCTGTTCGTCCTTGATGAAGTTGTAGTCATACGCCTTGTAATCGGGAACATCACTATTCCCTGATTAGGGCATGGGCGGGGATTGGTAGAGCAGGGCCAGGCACCCCCGTGTTCCGTCGTACAGGGCTGAGAACGCCCTGATTCATGTTCAAGCGTCGGCGAATGCATGGCGCGAGCATGGCGAGTGAGAATTGGCGGTTAGGCAGCATAGGACCTTGTACCGTAGGGACTCAACAGGGGTGGGCATGGCGTCGTGCCCAGAAGTCCCATCCCTAAGGACGAGCGGTACTGTGGACCTTTTGACTATAGGCTAGGGCGCCCCGGGGCGATAATGCCTTTGGGAGAGGATGATGTCGTCGGGTCATGTCACACTAGCTCAAACAAGGCGGAGGAGCCCCCGAGGGTGAATGTGTCATGGATGACTTCACCCTAGCTCGGATGAGGCGGAGGAGCCTCCGAGGGTGGGTGGCGTCACAGATGACGTCGCCCTGGCTCGGATGAGGCGGAAGAGCCTCCGAGGGAGGGTGGCGTCACAGATGAGTCGCCCTGGCTCAGACAAGGCGGAAGATCCTCCAAGGGAGTGTTGTTATCTTGGTTGGTCGGAGCGGAGAGCCCCCGAGGGTGATGACGTCACCCTGGGTCGGACGGGGCGGATAGCCTCCGAAGGTGATTTTGTTTTCACGAAGTGCGGTGTTAGGGTACCCTATTCTGAGGTATCCGACAGCAGCCCCCGAACCTGCGGTGTAGTAACATGATTACACCGGAGGCTTCTGAGAGCAATTGTGGTGGTGGTCAAGTGATTCCGGGGGTGCGCGCGAGCGCACACGCCGGGTGTAGCCCTCGAGGCCTTGGGAGGATGGTTTTTCCTCCTAAGGGCTTATCTGGTCAAGCCTACAGTGTCTGGCTCTTTGTCTTCCTTATGGGGCAAGGAGGAGAAGAGAACAGTTCCGTACGCAATGAGTCAGAGCTTTGCTTGCACGCCAGCCCTGCCACAGGGTGCACTATTGAACTTGGGCTGACGTGTTTCGAAGTGACGAATCGGGACTGCGCAGTGTTGTCTTTCGGTCAGAGCGCCTTCCTAACCGGTCGACGCCGCTCAGTCATGATCGGGGTCTGACTGCGCCCCTTGTGGCCCAAAGTGGGTGTACCGTGTTTTCCCATTCCGGTGGTGATGTAGGGTATCGCCCGCCCGTTGGTCAAAACTTCGAATGGCGCGCCCTGAACCTGTCGTCTACTTGGCCATTTACAGCCCCACTGCGCCCTCTCATAAATAGGTACTAGCACACAGTGCAGCTCAGTCAGGGGGCGAGTGCGGTAGCTTCACGGGCCAATGGCCGCGTGCAAGCCCTCGCGGGCTATAAATAGGGGTAGCCGTCTACGAGGGGGATAACCAAACTCACAGCACCCCCATCCTCTTCCTTCAAGGCCTGGTCGGAGATACCCTTGAGCCACCCTGGCCAGTGGCCTCTTGAGAACAAACCGAGATTAGGGGAAGTTCTGCGTAGGAAGCGCCACCGTCTCGTGTTGTCGGATGGGAGTGATTAGGGGAAGTCCTGCGATGTGCGCAGTTCTTCCCCGTCATCTCGTCCCACAAGACAGTGGTGCCTCCTCATCGTCTCCCTTCGCAGGGGGCCAAGGATGCGTATACTGGAAAGACTGTGCGGTCTACACATGTGGTCCTCTAAGCCAGACATTCCTTGGCCCTACTGGTGGCGATGCCACTGTTGGGAGACGGTGGACCTGCAGGCTAGCGTTCCTGGTCGCGTTAGGGAGAGGACATGACAGCGCCACCCTTCGAGGCCCTAGAAATCAGGCAGGCATCACCCGTGCGCGAGCGCGGGGTAGCCTTGATCATGCAGCATATGTTCTTCCACAGCTGCTGCATGCCTGGTTGAGCTTCGTGATGGCGGTCCTGAACGCCCACCGGTGCTGGCGTTGACCCTCCCAGAGCCGGCGGTGTGTCACCGGGTCAGGAAGCGTAGTCGACCACGCAGGTCTTGGTGGTGGTGGTGCCGCTGTTGTTTTGTCCCTGGAGACGAAACAACGACAGTTGGCTCCTTGGGAGTCTGCATGATTGGCAGCCCTCAGGGCGGCGTCACCTGTATGCGTAGGGAATAAGATAGCTGCCGTGTTTTTCTTTCCTTTGGCCCTCAATCGGGATCTCCCTTCAGTCCATTGTCTTTTTTGTATTTTGTGCGCAGCGTCTGCCTTATTTGTCCTGGTCCCTAGGGCCCTGGAATGGAATGTAATCTTTGCGAAGGTTAGCACATGAAATATGATGTATTTGCTCAGTCTTACCTGTATGTTCTTCTGTCGCGCGAGGTTGATGTGTCTACCTTTTCCTCATCTGGTTGCAATAATCGAGGCGAAGTGCGATGCCTGACCCCGAGTCTTTACTCAGAGTAAAGAAATTGTCTCGGGACCGTATCGTCTTTTGTGCGTTCCCTGCGCATCTCTCCGCGAGAAGGGCGAATATGAGTCGAACCATGCTATCCTCGAGGCGGACGAACCATGGGTGCTCGTCAAGCTGATATCGGGCAAATCTGAGTGAGGTGCTTGTTCCCATTCGATAGGGTTCCGACTAGTGGCCCATGTCGTGTCTCACCCAAAATCGGTTTCATCTAGTACTCGGGTCAGTTCGATGGGTCCCAGGGGCTCGGTGCCTTCATCCGAGGTAATACCATGAACACATCATCCAAGATGGACTCAAATACAAAACTTGGAAATGACCTTAGCATCCGATTGCCAGGCTAATGACCGCTTAGTGTGTCCATTTCCTATTCACCCCTCGCTCTGTTGTCCTGAGTCGGCCGTTTCGAACCCTGCTGGGTCGGCCTCGATATCTCTAGACCATAACGGGCCGTCGGGGCGTTTATAGCCCCTATCCCCTTGTCTTACCTGGGCCCATAGGTCGTCCCCGTCGACAGCGGTGCGCAGGCATCCCTCCGATCTCTGCGTACACCAGTCGAGCTCGGACGGGTCGAAGGTCTGTCTGAGTCACGCCTGCACTCGAGGGTGAGTGCCCCTGGCCCTGGGTAATTTTTGCTGACTGCGTGGCCTCTAATGTCCCTGCAAATGACAGAAAACTTTTTTGCGGACGGGGAGAGAGTTCACGTGGGAATGGTGCCGGAGCGGAGACAACGACTTCCTGGAAGGGGGTCTGAGCGAGGCAAGATTTTTATGAGAAAACCAGGGGGTGTCCCCTTTCCCAGCTCCCGAACGAGACGTGGCCCCGTGGGTTGGGAGCACATCTTGCTCGGCGTTCGGGTTGCACGCTACTCGTGTCGCACATATTGGATCTTTTAACGGAAAGATACATGCGTATACGTAGAATTTGAGGGGAAGTAATTAAGGATATTAGCGATGTAGCTTTTCGATGTTCCAGGCGTTGGAGAAGACCTGGTTGTCCTGCCCTACGGTGGCGATCTTGTAACTTCCGGAGCGGAGGACTTTCTCCATGACATATGGTCCTTCCCACGGTGGCGTAAGCATGTGCTTGTTTTTGTTGCTCTGCTTGAGCTGGAGCACCAGGTCGCCGTGGCATTTGCTACGGTCGTTGGCCAGTAGAAACCTTAGCAGAAAGCCTTCCCGATGATCGTGCGGGCGGGCGTGGTTCCTGCTGCGTGTATGTCCTCTAGCAGGCTCAGACCCTGCTCAGTGGGGATGTAACGTTGCAGGATCCCTGTAGGGCTGCGCCTGTAGAGCTCTTGGTCAATGATGACGAAGGACTTGACGCGCCGCGTGATGCGGCGTGCCTTGTTTCTGTTGGCTCGGAGGTACTCCCGAACTAACCAGTCCAGGATGGGGACTCTCCAGTCGGGGAGGGGATCGTCGTCACCGGTCGGCGCGTCGTCCACGCCACTTCGCACTTCTTCGACGTCCATGACCTCCGTCGCGAGTGTCTCTAGGACCTCAGTCTTGGGCTCCACGTGCCAGGTGACGGAGGGTTTATGCAAGTCACTGGTGAAAACTCCAGGTGGAACCGCCTCCAGGCCGGAAGCCAGCTTTGCGAGCTCGTCCGCCACCTCATTGTACTTTCTAGCAACGTGGTTGAGTTCCAAGCCATCGAACTTATCTTCCAGGTAGCGGACCGCCTGGCAGTACACCGTCATCTTGGGGTCGTGGCAGCTCGACTCCTTCATGACCTGTTCGACAACATGTTGTGAGTCGCCTCGTGCATCGAGTCTTTTCACGCCTAGTTCTGTGGTTATGCGCAACCTGTTCACCAGGGCCTCGTACTCCGCGAAGTTGTTGGACGCTGGGAAGAATATTCTGATCATATACTTGAGCCGTACTCCGAACGGGGAGACGAAAACAAGGTCGGCGCCAGCGCCGGTCTTCATTAGCGACATGTCCATGTACATGACCCAACACTCCTGGTTTTCCAACGTTGGAGGCATCTGAAGCTCGGTCCATTCGGCGATGAAGTCCGTGAGCACCTGAGATTTGATGGCCGTCTGAGGTGCGTAGGAGATGAACTCTCCCATGAGTTCGAGCCCCCACTTCGTGATTCGCCCCGTGGCCTCGCGACTCTGTATCACTTTCTCGAGAGGGTAGGATGATACAACGGTGACGTGGTGGCTGTCGAATTAGTGGGCCAACTTCCTTCGCGCAATGAGGACCGCGTAAAGGAGCTTTTGAATTTGGGGGTACCTGGTCTTTGTTTCGGATAGTACTTCGCTGATGAAATATACCGGACGTTGGACCTTTAGCGCGTGGCCCTCTTCCTCCCTTTCGACAACGATGACGGCGCTTACCACCTGAGTGGTGGCGGCGATGTACATGAGGAGAGCTTCGTGTTCTGTCGGTGGAACGAGTACGGGTGCGCTCTTGAGGGCTGCCTTGAGCTTGTCGAGGGCTTCCTGTGCCTCGGGAGTCCAGGTGAAATGCTTCGTCTTCTTAAGGAGCCGGTAAAGAGGGAGGCCTCGTTCGCCGAGGCGAGAGATGAAGCGGCTCAAGGATGTGAGGCACCCCATCACGCGTTGCACCCCCTTCACATTGCGAATCGACCCCATATTGGCGATGACGGAGATTTTTTCAGGGTTGGCCTCAATGCCACGCTCGGAGACAATGAAACCAAGGAGCATGCCGCGCGGCACCCCAAACACGCATTTCTCAGGATTGAGTTTGACGCGTTTGCGTTTCAAAGCTTCGAACGTCGTCTCGAGGTCAGTGATCATGGTTTCCGCTCGTCGAGATTTTTCCACGATGTCATCCACGTATGCCTGGACGGTCCTCCCGATAAGGTCCCCAAAAACTGAGCGCATACACTGCTGGTATGTGGCTCCCGCGTTTCTTAGGCCGAACGGCATAGTGACATAACAAAAGGAGCCAAATGGCATGATGAAGGATGTCACGAGCTGGTCGGACTCCTTCATCTGGATTTGAGGGTAACCGGAGTATGCATCAAGGAAAGAAAGCGTTTCGCACCCCGAGGTGGAATCGATGATCTGATAAATGCATGGCAAGGGGAATGGATCTCTGCCGCATGCCTTGTTCAGGCTGGTGTAGTCTACACACATTCTCCACTTTCCACTCTTCTTCTTAACTAGCACTGGATTAGATAACCATTCGGGATGGAATACCTCTTTGATGAATCCGGCCGCCAAAAGCTTGTGAACCTCCTCGCCGATGGCTCGCCGCTTTTCCTCATTGAAACGACGTAGGCGCTGCTTCACCAGCCGGGCGCCGGGTTGGATCATCAGAGCATGCTCGGCTACATCCCTCGGTATACCCGGAATGTCCGACGGGCTCCATGTGAACATGTTGCCGTTCGCACGGAGAAAATCGACGAGCGCTGATTCCTGCTTCGGATCTAGTGAGGCACTGATGCGCAGTACTCGGGTGTCCGACCTGGATGGGTCCAGGGGGATCTCCTTCACCCCCTCTAGAGGGTTGAAATTCCCTGTGCCCTTAGAGTCAACAACCTCCTTGCTCGCAGCCTCGGCTGTCGCCACCTGCTCCTGGCTGCGCGCTTCAGCCATGGGGCTTTCGCAGCAGTCGACGTCGCACTAATACACCACCTCAGGCGCGAAGGCCACCGTGATGACGCCGCATGGCCCCGACATCTTGAGTTTGAGGTAGGTGTAGATGGGGATGGCCATGAACTTTGTGTAACATGACCTTCCTAGCACCGTGTGGTATGTCCCGCGATAAGCCATGACCTCAAAAGTGAGGAGCTCGCTTCGGAAGTTATTCGATTCCACAAATGTTATGAGTAAGTCGATCTTCCCTAGGGGCATCACTGGCTTTCCGAGGACGATTCCCTGGAAGGGACTCCCCGTCGACCGGAGCTTCTCCCTGCGTATTCCCAATGCCTCGAAGGCGTCGGAGTACATGATGTTGAGGCTGCTGCCTCCGTCCATCAGTACCTTGGTGAAGCGTGCGTTCCCTATGATCGGGTCCACGACGAGTGGATAGCGACCCGGTTGGGGGACGTGGCTCGGGTGGTCATCTCGACCGAACGTGATGTCGGACTCCGACCAGTCGAGGAAAGTCGGAGTTGCCGGGGCGACCGCGAAGACCCCGCGTCGCTCCAGCTTTCGCCCGCGCTTGCAGTCGTAGGCCTCTGAGCCCCCAAAGATCATGAGACACTTGTTCACGTCGGGGTAGGAGTCTTCGCGACCACCGTCCCCGTCGTTGCCCTGCGGCTTCTTTGGCTCCATGTCACGGGGTTCTTGTAGGTAGCGCTGTTGGGTGTCCGAGGACTACGGGTCGCCCTGCGGCCCGGGTGCCAGTGGGCTCGTCCTGTCGACAGGCATGTGGACGCCATCCCCGTCCTCATCCTCGATGATGGTGGTGTCGATAGCCGCTCCGTGTGGCGGTGTGTCACACTTGAAGCACTCGCGACCATGGCTCGCGCTACGATCGCTCGAGCCGGACCCGAGCAGGTAATCACTAGCGTGTAAGAAATCATAGAAGGCCTCCTTGTCCCCCAGACCCTCGAAGTCCAGGGGCTCCCAGGGATCGACGCTCCTGCGGCTGGAGTCGGCGTATGAGGTGGCCTCCGAACTCGTGAGGAGGTCGGAGACAGACCGGAGATGGTGCGACGCGAGCTCGATGCATGTCCCCTCAGCGGGGTCGGCACGGAAGCCCGCGGCCACCGCCTCGGAATAAGATGCGGCGACATTCCGCATGCCATATGGTAGCGCCTTTGTAGCGGGCGGCGAGATGAGCTCGGGGGAGAGCGGTGGTCCTCCCGCGAGCTGTGTCGTTACGTTGGCGAATGCGAAGTAGAGGTTGTGGAGGGACCCCTGAGTCGGCTCGGGACCCATCGGGGTGTCGAGCTAGCGCTCGAACTCGGGATAGTCGGCTCGTGGGGCGGTTGTACCCTGAGCGATTTTCCCCCGGAAAGAGACAGGCCAATGTGGGCCATGGACGTCGAGACGGCGTCCACGGCTACCTCGGAGGATGCCATGGGGCGACGGAGAACCAGGTCGGCCCCCTGCCCGTGGCACTGGAAATCTAGGCTACCAAAACAAACGATGGAGCCTGGCGCGAAATCGATGTGGCAAGATGCCATCCGAAACTCGAAAATGCGAGTGACACACAAAGTTCCCCTACCTGGCGTGCCAACTGTCGGTGTCTAAAATGGCGGGTCTAGATAGCCAACTAGTAAATTTCTAAGTGTGTCGAAGATCAGATGGTTGCGCTAGGAGGACACAAAGATATATACTGGTTCGGGCACGAACGCCCTACGCCCAGTTTGTCGCGAGATCGTGTTACCCAGCGCGGGCGTGCTCGTAGAGGGGAGCTACAAGCAATGGAGAGAGGGAAGCTGGTTCCCAGGTCTCGTGTGTATGGTGTTCTTGGTTCTGGAGTGCGTTCGCGGGAATGCGAGTGTGCGTGTGTGAATTTGAGTGTCGAGAGCCAGAGATTGGGGGTCCATTCTCCCCCTTTATACGTAGGGAGAGATGGTAGAATACAATGTGGAGAGGGGGAGAGAACGTGGGCCCGGTTTAGGCTATTGACTTGGGAGGGCTTCGAGCTTTAGTCTGCCTTCCTTCCTAGAGAAGACAGCGCCTATAGACACGCCGCCAGGGTCCTATTCGTCCTTGATGAAGTTGTAGCCATGCGCCTTGTAATCGGGAACGTCACTATTACCTGATTAGGGCATGGGCGGGGGTTGGTAGAACAGGGCCAGGCACCCTCGCGTTCCGTCGTACAGGGCTGAGAACGCCCTGATTCCTGTTCAAGCGTCGGCGAATGCATGTCGCGGGCATGGCGAATGTCAATCGGCGGTTAGGTAGCACATGAGCTTGTACCGTAGGGACTCAATAGGGGTAGGCATGGCGGTCGTGCCCAGCAGCCCCGACCCTAAGGACGAGCAGTACTGTGGACCTTTTGACTATAGGCTAGGGCGCCCCAGGGCGATAATGCCTTTGGGAGAGGATGATGTCGTCGGGTGATGTCACACTATCTCGGACGAGGCGGAGGAGCCCCCGAGGGTGAATGTTTCATGGATGACGTCACCCTAGCTCGGACGAGGCAGAGGAGCCTCCGAGGGTGGGTGGCGTCATAGATGACATCGCCCTGGCTCGGACGAGGTGGAAGAGCCTCCGAGGGAGGGTGGCATCACAGATGACGTCGCCCTGGCTCGGACGATGCGGAAGAGCCTCCGAGGGAGTGTTGTTATCTTGGTTGGTCGGAGCGGAGAGCCCCCGAGGGTGATGACGTCACCCTGGGTCGGACGGGGCGGATAGCCTCCGAGGGTGATTTTGTTTTCGCAAAGTGCAGTGTTAGTGTACCCTATTCTCAGGTATCTGACAAGTGGTGACTATAAATGTTGATCAAGTGCTCCACAAATGAAAAGAAGAAAGAGAAAAACAAAAATGGGCTCATGGCAAAGGTATAAACATAGGAGTCATTTTTTGTTTAGTGATCAAGACACTATAGATAGTGTGGTCCCATTTAGGATTGATAGTCGTACTATTAATAAGGGAAAAATGTATGTAATTGCGGTTATCAAAATGCCACTAGGTGAGATCATACATGCATGTGCATTTAGAACCTAGTGAGCTAACTCTTGCAAAATGATAAGTAACATATGCTAACCACATGCACTAAGTAAGTACACTTGGTGTTTAGCACCTTGGAGCAAGGGTGAAGAAGATACAAATGAGAAAGGACTCTCAAAGGAGCAAAAGACGCTATGCCCGGAGGCACCGGACGCGTCCGATGGCATAACCTAGCTTGTGTCTAAGTGCAGTAGTGCACTGGACGCTCAACGAGTCCGGTGATGGGTCACCGGACGCGTTCGGTGTGTCCATGAGCTCTCTGGATCACCACCGGACACTGGCATCAGATGTGACGCCCAAAAGTGGGGTGAGTCCAGTGCTAAGGAGAAAAATGCTTAATGATAGGCACTGGACACTTGGAGAGTCTAGTGAGTAGGCATCGAACGCGTCCAGTGCAAATATTTTCTTTATGGACCTCTTTGTGTAACCATCGAATGCATGAGTAGTGCGAGTCCGGTGTATGGACTGAACGCGTCTAGTGTGTTTGAGAAATGCGTGGACACAGTGAACAGTTGAGCGGGAACTAGCCGTTTCAAACGGCTAGTACACATGTCAACAAGCGGTACACCGGAGGGTAATGGCTCTATTGTTTGAGGGAGCTTATAAATACTTGTTGGTCGGCTCTAGCTCCCCTCTTGTACACTTTGATCATTGCATAACACTTGTGAGCTATAGAAAACCTCTCCCACTCATCTCTTTGATTGATTGTCTATCTAAGGTGAGATTAAGTGCATCCAAGTGCATTTTCTTGTGAGATTGCATCTAGTGGCACTTGGTGTTCGTTGTTGTTGCGGGTTTTTTTGTTATTCCTAGTGTTTGCCAACACCTAGACGACGACACGAGTTGGTGATTGTTCGTGGTCGGCTTCGGCAATTGTGAGAGGGCTTGCACCCACCTCGGCGGAGAGCCACAGAGTAACTCTAGTGGATTGCTCGCGTCATTGAATTACCCTCATTTCTGGGTTGATTCTTGTGGCGCCCAAGTTATGGGCTAGGCTTGTGATCGCCTATTAGCCACCAAATCACCAAGTGATTGGTCAACACAACGGGGATTAGCTTGTTGGCAAACAAGTGAATCTCGAGAGAAAATATTTTTTCAACCTTATCTCCTTTGGTTTATTGGATTTCATATTATGATTGGCTCAGTCATCTATTGCAAGGCATCGGTATAATCTTTCATCTCCTCTAGTACTTACATTGTTCTATACATATCTTGTGTAGTGATAGTTAGTTAGCCAGTGTAATTTGTATTCATCCTTGCTAGCTAACTTGAGTATCATAGACTTATTGCTATTGTGTGTATTGATACTCATACACTACTAAAATTGCTTGGATAGGTGGCTTGCATCTTTGAGTAGAGCTAGAGCAAAAAGCTTCGTTTAGTTATTATCTAACCTTTTGCTCTAGAGATTTGTAGAAATTTTATTAGGCTATTCACCCCTATCTAGCCATC